>BMAV01025203.1:658252-678834 GCA_019973955.1 Trichonephila inaurata madagascariensis | reverse complement strand
GAGGGTTCCGAACTCGCCAACATGGTCGCCAAAGTCACCAACTTGGTTGCCAAAGTCGCCAACTTGGCTCTACCACCAAGATTTCGCCAAGTTCTCATTGAATCACCATTTTAACGTAAGGGGCGTTTGTGAAAAGTACAATTTTAACATGAAATAAATATAACATAGAGTAATATAAATGCAATAAACACCCAAATACAAATTATTTACACTATTTACACAAATTTCGTAACAATACATATTTCTCGAAAAACGCAACCGACCGTAAGTTTTTATGGATTTCTATGAATTTTAGTGACCGTCAAAATTCCGCGACTGAGAGACCTAAACACTCACTGATTTACTTCCTTCTTTACTGACAAAATACGAGTATTTTCTACCTATCTTGATACTGAGGAAGTTCTGGAGAGCAGCTGTACGGTTGATTACAGTCTTCTTAACAGAAAGCATCCTTGCCTTTCCCACCCCAATACAATATCTATTCTTCAGGCAGCATAGCATTGGGCCATTACTCTAATATCAGCACATGGTTCTAACGTCAAACAATCATTATTTACACTACTCGATAGTTAGTAACTGCGGGCCAACAGCTATCAACGAGCTCAACGCCTGATCGGCGTCACGCATTTGTCCCATGGCTGACCATACCTGAAGGAACCCTAGTATAAATCAACTTTCCGACATTTTCCTTTGATCCTTTTTGGCTAACATCTATAAAACATTATCATCGCACATAAATGAATTCGTTATGCGAACTTATACTCTGTTTCAGCCGGGGCATACGGGGACGCATGAGTTCATCTTAAATTTTTCATATTTTTGATGTGTTTGTTTTTCTCCGCCCTGACCTTGAAATATGGTCACTACTTTTTACTCATGACGAGTATGCTCGTCAATACACAAAATCTTTCAACTTCTCCTTGACGAGTATACTCGTCAATCACAGTTAACTGGTTAATGTATTGCATATTGGCAACTAAATCTTTGCAAACATTACAAGTCCCCAATTAGGAAAGCCATTTCATGATGACACAATTTAGTGTGGCGGCTCTTGCTACCAAATTTTCACTCTCGCATTAATTTTTATTCAAGCTCTTGTCAGATGATAAATATTGCCGTGATTTAAGTTTGCCGAGAGTAACTGATACTCAAGATCCAAACTGATACTCAAGGGATCTTTTACATGCCACATAATCATATGACAAGCATGCGTGTTTATGATTTTAGCATCCAAAAAATCTATTGAATCCAGTCAGGATCAAACACACAACCCTAAACCTAGGATTACGAAGCGAGTACGCTATCTCTAAGCCACCGAGTCAACGACTTCCATTGGATTTAATTTGAGAAATCTAAAATATTATTTTAGTGGCTAATATAAAATGAAAAAATAAACTTTAAAATTTGAATCAGAATTTTTTTTTTAATTTCAAAAGAATCAAACTATATATATATATTGAATACTAACTTTCTTATATCCTATGCAAAGATTTGGAGAGAAACAATGGACAAAATTTTAGTTGAATAGCTATTGTTAAACTGAAATGGAAAAATATTAAATGCAAATCCAAAACATTCCATTAATAGTAGTTTTAATTATAAATTTATTACATTAAATATACCAATAAAAAATTTTTATAGAAATATTTCAATAAAAAAAAAAAGAGATAAATTTAGTTAATTTTAACCACATCAAAAAAATAAATCGCAGAACTAATTTCAGATTTTCAATTAAACAAATTCCTCTTAATAATTTCTTAATAACAGGAAGTATATATTTTTAAATAGAAAAATTGAACAAATATTCGAATTTTTTTTTATGTTTTTCAGTTTTTTTCAAATGCAGACATTCTTAGAACTTTACTCGTAAATTATAGAACATTTTTTTTCAATCAAGAAAGATCGCGAAAATTATTTGAACCAACAGCTCGTGTAATTTCAATCTCTCGCTTCCCATACTTTTAACAATTAGAGCAACTTACTCGAGCTGAAATCATGGTCAAACAACTCTTTTAGAAAACTTAATTTTAAAAAAAAATTGGTGGTCCACAAATTTTCACCTCCTTGGGGAAAAAAAAATCAGATCAAAGAGAGCATTCCTTTAAAATTGATCCTTTGATTCTATTTTTAGATCGAATATACTTCTGGAGTAAAAGTAAATTAAAAGTAAAATGTTGAAAGAAGTTTTGAGAAGTTTGTCTTTAAAATCAGTTAAAATTTCCTCAACTATTAATTTCTGGTGTCTTTTTATAATTAAGCATTTTTGCAGAGAACTTTCGTAAGTGCGAAAAAAATTCAGAATCATTATTCAATAATAAGTTTTAACGTTAGGTCAGTGCTTCTCAAACTTTCAATGTTTGCGAACCAATTTTCAAACATTATTTTCATCGCGGTCCCCTTCATACAATAACAATATATTGAATGCACTAATAATACACTTTGAAGTTAAAGCTACAATACGATTTTAATCATAAACCGTACAAATTATTAAGATAACCCTTTAAGGTCCAAATTATTTTTATCTTTAAATATTAAATTCTTCTGGTCTTTAATACTATATTGATCCCAATGACACTGGAAAAAATAATTAAAAAAAATTCCCGCTCACCCCTTGAAACGTAGACAGTACTCGCACGATCATGCGGGTTGGGCTTTATCTGTGAAACAAGTCACCTATGAAATTTTATGAGTTATACCTTTTTAGTCTAAGTTGATAGAAGAAACAATTTTAATTTAACTATAATTGTTACAAATAAGGAAATTATTGATGTATAATTAACTCTTTTATCAACTTATTATTTATTTAGTGTGAAAATCTTTAAAACATGTTTTGCTTTTGACAAGTATAAATAAATATTGCATTTTTCACAATATGTTTTCGAACTGTTTTCGTAGTTTTCAAATCTGCACTTGCGAGGCCTTGAAATGTCATCAACGCATCGAAAATGGATATACATGCCAAACCTTTTATCCTGGAATGGCTAGGATAAGATGCATGACATGTATAGCAGGTGGACTAAAACACTTCGATCTTTTTGCGAGCAGAGTTACAACATTGTTATCTTCATCATCAGTTAAAATACTTTTGTTAGTAGGTGGAGAGGTTGCTAACGCTTCAACTATATCTCTAACTTAAATATTTTAAACGATCCACATTGATTTTTGGAGGAATTTTATTTGATATTGCATCTTGTTTGAAAAGAAACCAAGAATTTGTAACAGTTAAAACAATGAAATGAATGGGTTCAAGAGACTTTTTTATGGTAAAAATATGATCCAAAAGTGTTTTTCCATTTCCAATATTCCCATGTTTTTCTTCATTGCTCTCATCTGAAATTGATTCTTCTTCCAGTACGTGATTCATATGTTTTGTTCGCAGCATTGTCATCATCCGAGAGATCACTAAGTTCAATCTGATTTATTCATTAATTGCAAAATTTCTTCTTGTGTGAGAATTCTTCTCCTTTGAGACACATGAAAAAGTTTTTGGTTAAATGTAAGCGCAGTATTCCATAAAAAGTAATAAAATGTACAACAACATTTTATTATTTAGAAGAAATATTTAAACCTCACACCATACAAACTCCCACCGGAAAACCCAGATTTTTTTTGGGGGGGGGGAGAGATATGGATGCAAATATATGTACCCCTGGAAAAAAAATGGAAAATAAATTTTCGAAAATATTTTTTTTAAGTTTAGGTGTTGAGTAAAAAAATTGGCTTAAAACCCTTCTCCTCTCTCTCTCTCTCTCTTCGAAATGATTAAAGCGGTTATAAAAAATTTACCAAACTATCCAATAACACACATTTAATGCTTGAATTTTTCCAAGAAAACATCAAATGAATTTTGGATTAAAATTGTATAAGGATTTCCAACAGTTCTAAATTGGCCCTAAACATACTTCATCTATCTTGCAGTGCGCATTTATGAAATGCCATTATTTTCGCAATAACGTCAATAAATCAAAAAATTGACCAACTTTCCAAAATGAGAGTAATTCTACATTTTAGTATCAAATATTCATCGTAATATTTAATAGAATTTTAATCTCAGATACGTAAATGTATTTATTAATTTAATATTAATGAATTTCACTAGAGTATAAATTTTTAGGAATATATTAATTATTTTTTGGCTTTATATATGGATTTTATAAATCTGTATGTTTACTCTTTGGAATTAATAAATTTTTCAATAAGAGAAGATAGAAATTGAAATTTAAGACAAAAATTATACAAAGAATAAAAAATTGTTATGATAAAAATAAGAACTTGCATTTATAAAGATATAGATTTTTATGCTGATTTTTAATCTAATTAAACTCATTTCGAGTTACATGATCATATTCCTTGTAAACATTGTTGGTTTGTTATCAATTTCAATTTTTTCCTTTCTTTAACACTGTTTTCTTCTGTTTGCGAGGACATTTGATATTCATAACTGATTTAAAATTTATAATAATTTACTTAACAGGAACTTTTCAATCAATTTTAGCGATTAGAGCATTTATTTTGTGTTTGTAAATGGGTTTACTTTAACTTCGTATTTGTTGTTGAGTTGTATACGTGCAGCTATTACAACGGTCATTGAATTCTAACGTGAATTGTTGTTAAATGCTTGGAGAAAATATTACCAAATTTGAATATCACGCAATACATACACTAGCGTGCAAAACCTAAACAACAAATGCGTGTTTTCAACATACAACCATGAAATTATTGAAAAGAATATATTACAACAAATTTCTGAAATATTCAACCTCTTCATGTCAAAGTTAATTTGAGTCATAACCATATAAATTATTTATATTATGTAACATTTCCTACGAGATAGAAAAGCAGTTTTGATACTCGTAAATTGTAACAATATCATTAGGAATTCAGACAAAAAAATAAGTCAAAATACAAACTCATTTATTTAAATTTTATGCAGTCAAAATATCATTAAGCCACTTAAAAGATAATTTCAAAATGATAATATAGAGTTATTATTCTGTAACAATAAGATTTGTTTGTTCATTTAGTCAATTATTTATTGTGAAACCAAAAATATATAAACAAGAAGCTGTGTTTTAAAAAATAAAATTATGTTTCTTAGATTCTCTAAGGTTTTCAGAATAAATTTTCAAAATGTACTTTCTTAATTCATTACAAATTATATTTCTTTTAATATTTTTTTTCATTTTATTGCACTCTAATTAATCAATTGATAATTAGTTGAATTTTTAATTTTAAAAATTATGTAAATTCATTTTATTTTAGTCTACGTTTTAGTTGCATCAGCGGTATTCATGACATTCCAAAGATTCATAAAATTCAAAAAATCTCCAAATATATATCAAAGAACTTTTTTGAATTATCAAAAAGTAAGATTTGAAAGAGGCTTTTTAAACATAATCGATACATGTAGTTTTATTCATTGATATATTCGATTTGTGACCAATAATAAATTAGTGGGATTATGTAACAAACTTATATATAAAAATGGATATTTTACAAGACGTATTCATAGGTGTTCATAAAGTATTCTTTTTAAAAGGAAGGTATATTTTTAGTATGCAATATATCAAGAATTTATACTTTTTACATATCGTTGTATTTAAATTAATTAACAAAATATTAACTTTTTCTAACGCATTCATACAATTAAAGTTTTTCCTACTATTAAGTTTCACGTTTACTTCTATTTGTCATCTGTGTACGCTTTTTAGCTAATCATCACAATTTGAAAAACTTTTTAATAATATCAAAGTTTGAAAAACATTTCATCATCACGAAAATTCGAAAACAATACTTGATCTTAATAAAAATATGAATCCTTTTATAAATGTTTTAGGTATTTGAAGACCATCATAAAAATATATATTATAACATATCCCTTTTTTTTCTATTGAGAGCTTCATTTAAAAATTATCTTTGAAGTCAAAGTGCATATACGCATTTTTTAAATTTAGAAACTAATACATATTATTTTATTTGTTAATAATTTTTAAACTCTTTGAATGCCACACTGTAGAATACAAAGATTATTTTTAAAAAGCGTTATCCTAGCATTAAAGGCAGCGTTTAGAACAAAGTAACGTAACTTAAAGCAAAGCTAATGTTTAAAACTAAGCAAATAAATGAAGATTTTTAAAATCCGGTATATAATGTTATAAATAAATAAATAGAATAGAATGATAACAACGGATTGATATACAAGCAATTTAAAAAAGAATTAAAGAGATTTAAAAATCTTAATAAAAATGGAGGAATGTAAATAATTTATTATTATTAATATTATTTATAGCAGCAGCACTTGATGAATATATCATTCGCTGGGGGTAAAAACACTCCGTGCAAAAACGCAAGGAGTAGCAAAAAATTAGGAACAATGAAACTAAGAAAAAAAAACACCATCAGAAAGTCAGTTGGATTGCAGTTCTAGCAACTGCTCTCTGGCTGTCCAGTCTCTATTGCAGATGCTACCAGAGACAGTAGTGCAAATCACCAGGTGCTCAGCATTCATCAGAAAATTCTCCGTGCATAAAAAAACATAATTTAGAGAGGAAAGGATCTTTAGTCGTCAGGTTAGTTGTACGAAGGCGATCTGCAAGATCAGTGGTGATCAACCTGCGGCCCGCGAAATTCATTACAGCTTAACAAAATATGATTATTTTGTGCAATATTTTTGCTTTTAGTATATAGTGTTCTGTAACAAATAAATTCTATTGCTGTTTCTATTTATCAAGTTGCTTTTGTTTTTCAGTTGTATTGAGATCGACTTGCAAAAACTAAATAAAAGGGTTGAGAAGCAAATATCTCACTAAACTAAAACGAAACTCAGTGACACAACGGCCCATGAGGGCCAAGGCCTACTGTACCCATCTCAGTTTCCGTGAACTTGAGTGCTGAGGTGCATGAGCAGATGTTCCAGTTAAGTGGTCAATCTGAAGAGAAACCCCCAGTATTTAGTTCCCAAGCAAACTTAGTCATTTATCAACGCACTGAAAGAATGAAGAACTGAGTCTACCTTCCCCGGCATGGGATATCTCACTAATCAAAATAAATTAAACATTATTTGATAATTGTATTATTATTATTAAAAAATAATAAATAAAAATAGTATCTATGTTTGTATACAAGAAATATAATGAAAACAATAGTAATAACTCATTCTATTTTAAATTTTCAATCCGATAAATGTTTGTAATGAATCCAAATCAAATATAAAGATACATATTTTTATATGCGGACCGCGAGATTATAATGTTTTTCTGAAGTGGCCCACAAGATCATTTAGGATAGTCACCCCTGTGCAAGACAGTCATGCACAGGGCCAGCCTGAAGGCAGAAACCGCATGCCGTCTCGGGTGATCAAGGATTTCATTCTGCGTCTCGCTCCAAGACTTATCATAAATTTGTTGATTTAAATAATTTTTATACATCTTTTTCATGCTGTTTTGTATTACTTTGCTTATAGAAGAGTACGAGATTTCTCACTGAACGCACTGAAAAACATCAGCGTCTTTTTTGCTAGAAAATCAGCTGTCTCATTTCCATAGATATCACAGTGGATTGTTTGATTGAATATTAACGTCGCACTGTTTAGCTACACGAGGGCTTTTGGCGACGGACCACATACTTTTGAACCATGGTCAAGTGACGTGGACGACACCTGAGCTCGCACCTTTGTAAGGATCTACTGCTTGCACCTGACAACAGGTCGAACCAGACACACGAGATCTGGCAGCTGGTCCATTATATACAGAGGAGTACCTGGCAACGACAGGGGAGACCAGACCGGATGAGACCGAACCAGGGGAGAAAGGAGAGCGGAAGCGAGAAAACCGAAGGCGAGAAAAACGTGGTCGGAGGAAGAAAGACGGCTGGACGATGGATTGCAATCTTGAAACATCTTAATATATTCTTCTTTTTATGAAGTGTCCCATAGGAGGAGTGAAATAAAACAGAGGGTCAAATTCCTGAATGCAATTATTTTTTCCACACCAACGAGAGGACGTTTGAGATCTCCACAGATTTAACATGCATCGCTACCCTACACGGCGGGTCTTCAGTGGTACTGGGCTCGAACTCGTGACAAGGCAAGCCACGATCTGATGCCTATACCACTCGGTTACCGCGGCCACATATCACAGTAGAAGGAAACCCATTGTAAAATAGTATTTTTTTTAAGGTCAAACGGAATCCAAGATTTTCTATACAGTTTTTCATTTTAGGATAGTCTGAAAAATTAAGAGATAGCACAGCTTGTATTAGAGAAATGGAGTCAAAAAATATAACGACATTCTCAAAAGCCTCTTTCTTCGCAATAATTGTTGAGTAGTTGTTCTAATAGCTTCTACTTCACCTTCAAACTATTCCAGGCTTATCCATTGGGCGCTTGGGGCGGGAGCCCAGACAAGCTGGACTTAACCAGATCAAAGAGCCCTTCCTTGGATCTAACTATGTCAAGGGGGCAGAGCTTAAACCGGCACTGCTTCAGACGAAGTAGCAATAATATAATATAAAGTACTAGATGAAAACTACATAAAAAAATGGACAGTTTGATTGAAAATGAATATAATTTTACTTAAATGAAACAATTTTAATTAGACATTCTGACGAGGATAAAACTGAACTTCATTTGAGATAACTAATTTTGATAATATTACGAACTTAGACGCAGCAATTTTATTCTTAGTTCCATTTGTAGAATTCGTCTATCTTTCTGTAATTTAATCAAGTATTAATGTATAATTCTAACTCAATTTTAACTGTTTAAAAAACGGAAGATAGCTTAATCCAATTAAAGTACTCAACCCTTTAAAACATTCGGAAAATATTGATCTCAATCACATTTGTGGGTTTTTCAATTATTTACTTTAAAAGTATTTATTTCTTAAAGCTCGACTAAATTGAATATCCACCTTTGTATAACTGCATTAGAAAAGTTCTATTTGTTCTCAAGAATTGTTTAAAGTATTGTTTGAGTTATAATGAAAACACTAGAATTTTACAAAAAGTTAAGTGCTTAATGAATTTGGTGTCATCAAATTTATATGAATTTTGCTGAAAGGATATTATTCTAATGAAAGACAATTGGATTAGTTTGAGTGTTATTATTCTTCTTAGTAAGTTGATGTTAGTATTCAGATCTATCTTCCCTTTGGTAATAAGCATAGACTTTTCAATCAAGAAAGAATGAAAGAAAAATAAATTAAGTTAGCAGATAAGTTTTAATTACTTTTTCTTTCATTACTCATTTTCAATTATATATAACTATAAATATCGATCCTTGTACCTACAAATAACTTATCTTTTGTTCTATGTTTGGCAATTATTTGGTCTTAAGAGGATTATACAAGGAAATACAAATATATATATATAGTAAAATAAAATAAAAGTGAAGAAGTACTAGAACCTACAGTGCTAAAGAAGAAAGAAATTGGAATTCACCAGACACAACAAAAGTAGATACAAAAAAGTCTTTAGACTAAACTGGAGACTTATTATGATTTCTAAAGCTGTCGCTGAATTAGGCCAGCAAATTAGGGTTAGCAATGCTTTATGGAGTTCAAGTATATATATAAATGCTTCATGCTCAAGTATATATATATATATATATACTTGATTGTGTTCCAAAAAACATCCTCCTAAATTTATTTTACTTAAGAAATTGAATACAATAAAAGAAAAAGTATCCTGATTTTGAGAACAGTTTTAACCTAATGTATTATTAAACTTTATTTTTGGTGATATTTTTCAATTGAAAAAGTATTGCATCCTATCTCAATGATTTGTTCGTTATTTATTACAAATAAAAAATATATAGCACTGTGTATAAAAACCTAAGATACTGGCAATCGAAAAAAATTCGATCTCAATTATCTTCGATTTTGGGACTTTGATAAAAAAAATTTGCCATCCGGGCTTAAATCAACGGAGATGGCAATTGAATTTTCAGAATTAATAGATTTATTTTCACCGTTATAAAACTTAAAACCTTGGTCTCAAAAATTTATGAATGTATTACATTCAAATTCTGCTTACATATTACTTAAAGCATGATAAAGGCAATGATTTAGCTCTAATATCAATAGTTTTTATTATTTTTATTTTAAGCAGTTAACTGTTATAAAAACCGTGAATTTTTTAAAATTTAAAAAAAAAAAAAAAAACATGCAATGAACCATAATATTTTGGTAATTGCAAATATATTTTAAAATTTAGTTAATTGCCTTCGTCACTTTTTAAAGTATATTACGTAAAAAAATTATTTGTGAATCTTTGAATTTCATGTAGAGTGCTCCGATTTTTGCAACAATTTTCATCAAATTTTATCTAAAATAGTCCTCCTTTTTATTCATTTAAATAGTTATAGAATTTCCTCTTTATTGTTTTTTCCTTAATTCAAGCCACAAGCATCAATTGCTAATTCTATGGCGTTTTAGCAAACTTATTTCCGTATGTAGGCGGATACTTTATATATAAGAACAGGAAAACTTAAATAATAATGTAAGAGACACCTTAACTTTATATTCAATATTTTATACATTTGAATTAAATGCGACTTTTGTAAAGTTAGATAAAAAAAAATTTGTTAATATTGACTCAGTTTTTATATTTTTTCAGTAATATTAATAAACTACAGTTTTTTAGAACAGCCTGCATCGAAAAAGACAAAAAGATAAAGGTTTTTACCAATTTTTAATGAAATAAAAACCTGTGCGACGAAAATAATTTCACTTTCATGTTCGAAAACTTCCCTCGGAAAAAAAAGGAGATGATAATATACTTATCCTCTATGCAATCAAATGAAATTAATATTTTTCGAAAGAAATGAAAGAAATTGAACATTAAAACACATTAAAAAATATCATGCAACCTTAGAATTTTTACACTGTGCTCAATTTACACCTTTCAACTATTAATTTTCTTGGAAGCGTTGTTTTGCATTTTTGTAGCAAGTCAAATTCAGAAATAACCCAGATAATGGCTTTTATTCCCATTAAGATATAAATATGTTGTACAATTTATAAGAAAGAAAATTGATCTTCACATACATATTGAGCTCTTCCTTTTGTTCCAGAGATAAGAAAGGATGGAAAAAAGATAAATTAAGAATTGTCAAAGCAAATTAAGAAGCAAATGAGACTGAGAAATAAATTTTAAAAAATGTTAGCATTGTCAAACAGTGTTACACAATCTTCAGAAGTAAAGTAATATATTGAATTTTAAAGTCATTTTAAATTAGCATAGAATTTTTCCAAATGTATATAAATAATGTAAATCATTTATAATGTTTTTCTATGTGTTGTTTTTAAATCCTATTATAACTCCGTAAAAAAAGTGTACGCATAAATGGCAAACAAAAAACATTTATTTCTCAACTGCTCCATATATTTCCTCTAAATAAACCCGAGATATTAATAACTTGCGCCGAGAAAAGTAGGTAATTTATATATGAAAAACTTTTCTTATATTGTATCATATACGAGTATAAAACTGAGCGATAAAAAGTGCGGTATAATTTTTCATCTAATATAATTGGGGTCTTTGAACTCATGAAATTCAAAAAGTGCCGATATCGATGTTTCTTTCTAGAAAGTATAAACTATAAAGCCAGAATATAAAAATAGTGAAATATTGAATAGCTCCTATTTTCTGGAATAGATAGCGTCAGCTAAAAGTTTTCTTTTAACAACTTTTTAGAGCGCTAAAAACAAAATAGCAAATCTAGGTTATGGAACACACTACCTAGCTTAGAAAACAATCTCTTTAATAATCAAATAATGTCATGACATAAAAAAAAATACAGTTCACTGAAAAAGCAGTATTTTTTAATAAAGTATTTTAAAGACTATTTTTAAGTAGAAGTATTTTTTCCTTGCTAATAAAGAAAAATTTAATTTTTATACGAAGAATATATATGACTATTTTCTACTATACAACAGTATTATAGAAAAAATCTACGAATAAAAAAGAAAAACTATAGATAGTTCTTAATTATATAGATTTTTTTTTTTAAAAAATTGTAAATTTTGTAATAAGCGGATATTTACGAAAATATAGTCTGAATGCATCATTTTAACTAAATCTTTAAAATATAATTCAAACATTTTAAATTTAAGTTGCTAGTTAAGAAAACCGTTCGTTCAGTCTGTGTATATACTGATTTGTTATTGATGTACATTACAAAAATATGTAACCCTTAGAAGAATACAATTGAAATATCTTACCCTTCATAAAATTATTGCATACAGCGGGTTTCCAAAAAATTATTAAAAAAAATTGTCAACTAATAAAAAGCAATTTATCTATTGTTTGACAGTGTATGATGGATGAGATTTATCCCCTAAATCTTTTTAATATCTTATTATTTGGTACTTTCTTCACTCTCCAAAAATACCAAAACTTGTGCATTAATTGTCAATAATTAAGTGCTCAAAGAACTGGAAAATATTCCAGAAATAGAGGGAAATCTGTTTTCTAGACGTCTGGAAACTAAGTACCGTTTTGGAAAAACTCGCATAAAAAATCTTTTTTTCAAAACAAAATTTATTTTTATAAGGAAGAGCTTGTCGGGAACTATTTCCACCTCTGTTCAGACATTTGTTTTATCGGGAAACCAACCCTCTTCAAGAAAGATGCCGCCAGTAAAGATATCCATTGCTGAACAGTTCTTTGTGGAAACTCATCGCAAATTAATCTTATAGTGAACCGTCTATTTTCACGAACTTCCTCATTCACTTTTTCAACCAATCATTGACAACAGAAGGTTGCCCACTCCGTGCATCGTTATGAACATTGGTGCTCCCATCATTGTGAATTGCGTAAACCAACAACACAATCTAGTAAACCAATAACTGTGTGTGGCGTGCCTCGGCACCCACCTAAATTCTCCTTAACTGGAATCAGCTTGCGAGCAGAGAGAAGTGAACTGATATGAAAGCACACTCAAAAAAACTTGTCTTCTCCTCGGACAATTTCTCACACTTCTCTGCCTGACTCGCCCGAGAGAACAGCGCGCGCTATTTCCTTTATTCAGTTTTCATACATTAACCTATAAGTAGTTTGTCAGTAATTTTTATAATGTAAATGTAAATTAAAAATATGTCTAACCTTTTTTTATCATGAGTTATTACTATTTTATTGGGATGCCTTTAATTCATCACACAGTGTAAAGCGTAATAATAAACTTATGAGGATTTATTTTTAATGTGAATTTTATAAGATAAAGATAAGCGTAAAATTATAGTAGAAACTTTATTTAAGACTTAAGATGAAATTTGAATATTAATTCCCAAGTTCAAATAGTGATATTTAAAAAACATTTATTTTTGAAATTTTTACTTCAAGAAACACAAGAAAGAATTTACCACACTTGGTGCTCTGTTGATATAAATATAAAAATGTTAACAAAAACTTAATAACTTTATACATTTCTGTCAAGAATATCTAAGTAAACAATTTTCAAAAGATATTCTTCGTCATTCTGATATCCATCATGGCCTCAGTACAATTACAGCAGCAGTACATTTCAATAAAACTAGTTTCTTCCTTTTCAAATGGTATATATCACTACATGCAATTCCAAACCATACGGCAGAAAAAAATGATCAAAATCATAAGATAAGAAAGAACACAATTATTTTATTCTTTTAAGAGGGAAATGGCTCTATCTAATACCAAAAATTAAATCAGAAGGAAACGAAAATTTTATCTAAATTTTGTGGAGTGTAGATTGTTTAAAAGCATAATAAGGAAATCCAACAAAACTGGCTTAGATGATAATAAAACGAATGTGACGCTCGCCAGAAAAGATTTCACAATAAACTAGATTTGTGATCTCTAAACTCAGAAATAATGTTTCCGCTCGAAGAATCCAAAAAATTGTTTTCGAAAATTCGATTTCAGTCTTAACCGAAAACCAATAACTTTCAAGGAGACTTCTCAAAATCTCCCTAGAAGACTCTTTAAACAATATTGTATCTTCACGTTATAGTTTTGATTTAGCTATTTTGTAATGAAACTCAAAGATTTGTATAAGTATCGTCTGTAAAAAAAGTATAAAAATTAATACTGATATCAAGAGAATGCCGGATACTTTACATTTAATTATTACAGCCGTTACCCACTCGCTTCGTTGCATTTCATGAAGTTGTATGACTAGTTATTATTTTTAACTTATTGATATCTAAGTCCTAACATTAAAAGCCTACTATTGTATAGAAAAACTTTCTTATAAGCCTCGCTTCTTAATTTAAAAAGGGCAGGACTTATTCTAAGACGAAAGTACATTTATCTTTTACAACCTTATAATCCTTCTTGGTGTCAGTTTCCGCAAAAACCACATTTAGTGGATCTCTACTCAACAAAACAAACATGTGTACCAAATTTCAAGTCTAGAAGTCCAATAGTTCATAATTAAATATTTTCTTTATCTATAACGCTCACACAACGCTGATGGGAATCGATTTTCGCAAAACTCATTTTTAACAGATATCTTTTCAACAAAATAAAGTTGAATGCCAATTTCAGATATGTAGGTCTAATACATTCACTTCCAAAAGTTAAGCACGGAGAGGAAAATGTTAATTTCCGGAAGCCAATCAGAATTGAAGAGGATGCAATTCGCTGCAGAGGTAGATGGAAGTACGCAAATATGTTGGGTAACAGCCAATCGGGTTTTCATGTCAAGAAATATGCAAAAAGGGCAGTCTTATATAAGAAGCCAACTTTATGAAGGGTTGCAGAAGCTGATTGTAAGGGCTGATAGAAGGTGTTTAAAACTTTCGTACAATTTGTTTTCATGACATACGTGGTTCTATGACTTTCAGAAAACGAATGGATGATTCTGAGCGCTGGCGTGCTGTGGGGCGCATTGAAGCAGGACAGTCGATCACAGATGTTGTTCTTTTCTTCGGCGTTCATCATTCCGTAATTTCACGCGTTTATGGAAACAATTCCAAACCACACAGACAGTTTTCCGAAGGCTCGTAGGAGGTCGCCCAAGGGTTACAACCCCTGCGGAAGATCGATATAGTGCTATTGTAGCCAAGCGGAATCGCAGAGCGACCTCTACACGTGTGACATCTATGGTTACAGCGTCCCCTGGTAAGGCTATATCTGCAGCTACTGTACGTCGAAGATTACATATGAATGGACTGTATGCCCGGGTACCTCGAGTTTGTGTTCCTCTATCCGTCCAATCAAGAGGGGCACGATTAAAGTGGTGCCGGGAACATGGTTATTGGACTGTGTCTGACTGGGGCAATGTCATGTTTACTGATGAGTCAAGATTTGCTCTGGATATAAGGATATGGCGTAAACAAGGAACACGCAGTCAGTCCCAAAACATCACCGCACATCACACATTCCAAGGAGGAAGCATTATGGTGTGGGCAAGGATTTCATTAGGATACCGCACCGACATGCACATCTTTAAACGGGGTTCTGTGACGGCTGTCCAGTACCGAGATAAAGTCCTAGAACCCATTGTGAGATTGTACGCTGCAGCAGTTGGCCCTACTTTTGTTTTAATGGACGATAACACATGTCCCCATAGAGCTGACATCGTCGATGACTACCTGGAGAGTGAAGGGATTGCGCGTATGGCGTGGCCAGCATATTCGCCCGACCTTAATCCCATTGAAAATCTTTAAGATGCTCTCGGCCGTGCTGTATCTTCACGTTTCCCACCTCCAGCCACTCTTATTAAGCTACAAACTGCTCTACAAGAAGAATGGCGATTACTTAATTCTTCGGTGGTAGACCACCTAATTGAAAGCATGGTCAGAAGGTCTAAACCTTTCATACAGATGAGGGGGGATCACATACCCTATTAATGTCCTTTTTTCATTTTATGCTGTTTATTTTCACTTTATACACAATTCTGTTTAAGTCTCTAGTATGACATTATCTGATAACTTACAAAAATTTAATATTGTTTTCATTTCTGTATATAATTATTGATTTTGTTTTATGTATAAATATATATGCTACTTTACTGCCAAATTGTAACAATCAAAGCAGTATTTGTTGATTTTTTGCATATTACATCTTCGTGCTTAACTTTTGGAAGTGAGTGCAGTTCAAAAAAAAAAAATGGGAAAACTATTTATATGTAATGCTTTGTAACTTCCACAAATCTCTTTGGGAGTTGATGTTCTTCACAGATCTCTACTCAATGAAAGAAACATGCATGCCAAATTTCTAGTCAGTAGGTTTAATATTTCAAAAATAAGAACTTTTGTCCACAACACCCCCTTTGGGATCAACTTCCCAAAACCCGCTCTTGACGGATTTACTCTCAACAAAAGGAACTGCCTACCAAATTTCAAATTTCTAAGCCTAATAATTCTGGAGATCTCGTGATAAGTAAACAAGTGATTATATTTTCTTCGCTCAAAATTTTATTCTAATATAATTCTGTTTATTTATCTAAATAAGAAAAAAGAATTTTAAAATGCTGCTAGAACAAAATAAATAAATTACTTCTTTCCATGAAATTACAATTCTCTTAAACATTTTGAAATAGAATCAAACAAGAAAAAAATTATACAAAAATAGTTATATTCACAAAAGGAACAAGTGTCTTTATCTTTCTACACTTTATTTATTTGTATCCGTTTGTTAAGTTTTAATATATTATTATGTTTTACATATAGCTTACCCTTTTATGTGTATTTGCTTATTCTGGTCATATCTTAAACTGATGAATAATACATAAAATGTACATCTCAATTCTTTCCCTAATGAATACAATTTCTAATTATATTAACAATCTTATTTTCATTATATTTCTGTATTTTTCGGTAAAATTAAAATGGCTTAAAGGCACATGGGAACAGGAGTTAAGCAAACTGTCAAGAAAATGTTACCGATTAACTTTATATTATTATTAATTACAAGTTTGCTCGATCTTTTTAAGGAAGAAGATAAAATTTAGCGACAATTAATAATGAAGATATTTAAATAATAATATTCAAGTATATTTTCTACCTTATTAGCTTACAAATGATATTAATTCAGAATTCTTAAGCGATCATGCTATAATTTGTTTTAAGAAGCTAAATTATAATGCTTTAAGAGCCGTTAGATAGAAATTTAAAATTTTAACAATGTTGCTTTAAGCAAAAAAAGAAAAGGTTTGAACATCAAATTTCTTGATAATTTTATTTATTATGGTAATAAGGTACAGAAGACTTTAAAAACGTTTTTATATTTGGCTTAAACAAAAAAAAAACAAAAAAAACATGTTTTCATATCGTTCCCAACAAACGATGTAAAACACAAATCAAAACATAAACGTTAGAATAACTTTAACAATATTTAAAAAAAAGTTAAGTCAATTCCTACTCAGGTCAACAAAGAAAATTTTATTTTAGTTACTTTTTATTAAATAATTACAATTAATATAAATATGTACATACATAAGACAGAATCACAATATTAAGTTGTAAAATAGAAAGCGATTTCTCTTGCAATTTTCCTTTTTATACAGGGTGTTGGACTATTTTTTTTTTTTGTTATTGTTTACTCACCCTCCCTGGTGATGCGGGGTTGTACGTTACGCCACTGAAATGTAGACACTTCAAGACACTTTGTTCATTTGTTATAAACAGTCTCCCGACAATGCGCATTCAGCCCGCGCTTGATTGAAGGCGAAACTTTCAATGACAGTGACATTACCAATAATTTGATAGGTTATGGAAGACGGACAAGAAGAACTTGATTCTTTGAGAGCGGATAAAAACATGCAGGGATCCAGCTTTCCAACAAATTGGAAAAGCATTTTCTTAAAATAGATACCAATTAAGAAAGGAGTATAAAATCCCAAAAAGAGCTTCAAACATGTATATCTAGTTATCGTGACATTTACAAGCAACTGACCACCCGACCTTCATCACAAAAACTTATCTATTACTTTGTTGTCAAAAAATAAATCAATTGAAATAGTACCTTCAAGTGACGAAAGCGATTTTGAACTTATTCATTACAGGGCTTTGGATTATGATGAGTAGCAATAAATTATGTATGCGCATTTTGAAAACTTATCCGTGTATACAATGAGAAACTATATGTTTTTAAAATGTTTCCATGTGTAATATTTAATTATTTATTTTGTTATAGAAGTACTCATACATAAATTTCGTAAATAATTGGCATATTTTATAAATGCTACTTTTTTTATACGGTCCCTATCCACCGCATAAAAAAATTTTCTGTAGTATTTGTACGAATTAGTTTGTTTTATGTAAGAATTTATGAAATTTTTGAATATTTTTTAGTGCGTTTATTTTTATGCGGTCCCTATCTACCGCACAAAAACAGGTTCAACTGTATATAATTACACTTATAATTTTATGGATGTTGCAGAATTTTTTTTAATTCCTTGTGTTAAAATAAATGTTTTATACGCACTATTCTCAAAATTAAGCATTTTACCTTCTTAACTTCTGCTATCGAGAACGGAAGTATAATATACTTTAAAGAGATATCGCATGTGATCACACACTGATGAATGAATCTCATGACTTAAAGTGACATTTCCTTGAATTCCCACATTATCCAAAGTGAAAACTGACTACCAGTCCGATTTAATCAAGGGCCGCAAATATAAAGAACATTTAAACAACAATCGGGGTACTATGAATTCACAGTATTTTAATACCGTATAATTATGAATTATAAATTTCTATTTACGTTTAAAAAAATAATTCACACTCATACTCAATGAAATTTTCTATTTATTTATTTGTGCGGACAAATATGCTATTATTGACTTTTATAATTCCTTTATTAAAAACTATTCAGTATTAATAACACTTGACAGCTAACGTTTAATATAAAAAATTTATAATTACGAATATTAAATTATATGTCCGGATGCATAGAATTTAACATAATTCTAATTAGAAAATATTAAATTTCGTTTCAGTGACAATTTTGACCATTTCAAAGATTTTTTTTAACACAGTAACCATGTTTTGACAGTTCAATATTGGCATTCTTGTAAAATGTACTACGGTCCAAATTAATTAATCAACACAATGTAGAAAGATCAATACTTCATATTATTTAATAGATAAATGATATTAATTTGCTTATAGGGTTATATATCCACATACACTGTTAAAGTATCCGAATACGATCGGAACCGTGATTTTACAAAAGCGTATAAAAGGATAATATTTATGATATTTAGTGTCACTTAGATTAGAAAATATATAGAGAGTTGTTTTAAGAATAGTATTACAATAAAAAATTATTTAAGTACAATATTTTGACAAAAAATGAACTTAGAATGACCTTTTTTCAAAATGTTGTCCTTTTGTGAAAAATGCTTCTATTATAATAATATTTTGCCTGTCTATAGCTCAGACCTCTGTACAGAGGCTCGACTAGAATTTTTGAAATATATAACTTAGAAGTGGGTTTATCCATGTTTTACGACAACAGAGGGGAGAAATTTTAAGAAAAAACGCCGATAATTATTTCAAGGGGTTGCAACTCTGAAAATAATGTGAATTTTTCAAAAATCATAGTTGAGCCTCTCTACAGAGGTATGAGCTATATACATTCAAAATATTATTATAATAGAAGCAATTTTCACAAAAGGAGAACATTTTGAAAAAAGCTTATTCTAAGTTAATTTTTTGCCAAAATATTATATTTTAAATAATTTTTTTGTTGACAAAATGTCATTAAAACAATTTTATACATGTATTCTAATCTAAGTGACACTAAATATCATGAAAATTATCCATTTATGCGCTTTTTTAAAATCAAGGCTCCGAACGTAGTCGGATACCTTAAGAGTTGTCATTATCGTTGAGTGTAGTAGCACTATTAAAAATTAGCATTTGCCTAATAGTTATTAACTATCAATATTGCTAGAATTGTAATTTCAACAGGCATTAATACTTTTGTTTTCTATACAATACCCATTTTCCAAAAATTTATTAATAAATAAGCTGTTTTAAATAGTATTCAGGTATCAATTTATTCAAGCAATCTGCCAAACCAAAACAGTAATGATTTCAGGATAGTTGCAAATTTTCACGTCGATCTATTACAAGAATTATAGCCATGTTTCAAATACGCAAATCCTTCAGAAAAAAAAAATCGAAAATACATAATTGGTTTGAGAGATTGCATCTCTGACACCCAGCCCTTGAATGCCATATAACAGTGGTCTTCAAACTATGTTCCATGGAACCCTGGAGTTCCATGAGTCATACCAAGGGATTCCATGTGAGTCACAATAAAAAAATCTAAATGAAAATTATAAAAACGTATGCAAAATGGATTCATGTTTTCTATAAAGTTTGTATAACCAAAAGTATATCTAAAGTTCATTCCAATCATTAAATCTAGATTTTATTTGTGCGAAACAGCTTTATGTTTTGTAATATTTTTAACTTATTCTAATGTAATAAAGAATATTAAAATATTGTGCTCTTTTTATGTGTACTACCCACTATATTTTGAATATTCCATTATTTACTATTCTGGATTCCACGAAATAATTTAATATTCGTTAGTACAATGTTTTGGGAAAACTAAATAGTTTTCTAATGAAAAAAATGCACCTT
>BMAV01025203.1:637988-658152 GCA_019973955.1 Trichonephila inaurata madagascariensis | reverse complement strand
TAAATAATAAAGGTGAGATAACAGCTTATCGACACATCTACAGATGCGACGTTGAAATCTAAATTTAAGCCAAGAACAGCTCCTAAATTTTAGGTTACAAATTCTCATGCAAAATACATAGGATTTCTCACGCAGCTATAAGCATTTTAATGCCATTTAGAACAATGGATTAAAATGAAAAATGTTTCTCAACGTGAGTTGCTACAAAAATAAATTAAATGTAGAATATGAATTGCGATTGCAGGTAATTTCAATAGATCAAGATTTCGAAATTTTGTGTAAAAAAATTTTACTAAACTAAGTTGTTCTTTTTTACCAGTTACTAAATATAATGCATGGGTAGATGACACTTGGATCACGAATTATTATTAATGAATAAATCATATTAAAATTTTATAAAAACAAATACTATACTTTAAATATTATTTTAAAATATATTCTTCTAAGTGTGTGTCGAATTGGGTTCCCCGAAAACAGTTTTTAGTTCTAGGGTAGAGGTTCCCAAACTTTTTTGTCTCGTAGACCCCTTGCCATGTTTTTCGGTTTGGGGTAGACCCTGCTTACCTAATATTGAATTTTTGCAAATTTACCAATTTAAATGTATTTTTGACAGCTGGTATAGGTCTACTTACTCTAAGCGATTTAAATTTCTAACTGAAGGAAAGTATGGTTTTTAAAAACTTTAAGAAAAAAGCATGTTTATTAAATTAAAATTTAATTAATACATATAATAAATGAGCAACAAACAAATGCTTTTAAAGAGAGGAATAAATTTGGTGCATCAATAACAATTTTTAAACATTTGGAATCAATTGTGTCAGATTTAACGCTAAATCTCCTCCGTTAGTAGTGATCAGAACTTATCCCCCCCCCCACCTTTCTTTTTTGTTTTGGAGATTGGCAACCACGCTGAAAACGTAATTAAAAATATATATTTTCTCACGATATTCCATAATTCGTTATAAATGACAGGTATGTCTTTTTAAAGCCAAAATTGTGAACATTGTCTTTGTTTATAATAAAATTTATGCTGTCACCTTGTAACTACAAATTAACCTTATTAAAATTAGTAAATAAATCTATTACGTAAATAAAATCTATTTTCCACGTGACTAAATTTTCTTTTAAAACTAAAATCATGATTTGGTTTTAGGAGATTCACCATCATAGACCCCCATTTACATCTCATGGACCCCTTGCAGGTCGTCATAGACCCCTGGGGGTCTATTTAGACCACTTTGGGAATCACTATTCTAGGGGTTCTGTGACTCGAAAAAGTTTGAAGACTACTGCCATATAACTCTTCTTTTGTTGTTGAAGACAGCTACCCAAAACTATCTTTCAAGAAAGCTACTCTCCGTTGGGAGTCCACAGCGCGTTAAAGACCTTAACGATCCTTCTTCATCTAAGCTATGTTTATTAGTAGCGTTATGATTTTCGTAAACGTGTATGCGTATAACCCTACGAATTCTTGTTTTTTACGGCTCCCAGAACACCTAAAAGTAAGAGCGATCATTAAACACCAAGCGAAACAGATAAGCAAAGTGCTTTTATGCTTTCTTGGAGTGTTTTCACAGCTGTGAAACAACTTGCTGGCATTGTCTTCCACATCCAACGATTTTATCTATTGTGTTGGCACAATAAACCTCTTTTTCCATCTTCGTAAATTATACCGAGTTCTTCGACTTTATTTGGATGAAAATAACAGAACTAAACCAAGGGTACTAATGTAAATAAAATAGATGTACAGAGTTCTCCAGTTTAAAAAATTGAGTATTGCTTTTATGGTTCAGACAGTGAGAAACCGTTTTTTAGTTGGCACATAGAACAAAAGAAAAATCATCTCTTTTAATTGTAAATTCTGATTCGGAAATTCCTACTTTTGCATCAGGAATTGTGAATTAAGCACCCCCTCCCAGCAACATATAAATTTATAAGCCTAAAAATTATGCCTATTTCTGTGTGTGTGAATTTTAGATACATAACTAATTATTAAATTAAATTCTTTTTTTTTTTCATCAGGAAGATCAAACCCTGGGGGGAGAGAAAACAAGTTCGAGACATTTCGCTAAATAAAATAGAATATTTCAAGAAAAATCTTTTGATGTAATGTCGATCATAAAATGTGCGTCAATATGTATGTAGGCTCGCATAATAAAAATTCAGGAACCATTGTGTGAGTGAAAATAAACGTCACACTATTCAGCTATTTGAAGGCTTTTGGCGACGGTCCCCGTACTTTTGAACCACGGTCAAGTGACGCGAGGACGTCACCTCATCTAAATTCCACACCACACCAACGGGAAGACGCTTGAGCTTCGACAGATTTGACGTGAATCGGCCCCCTACACGGCGGGTCTTCAGCGGTACTTGGCTCGAACTCATGACACGCGGCTACGATTCCGTTACCTTGACCACTAGGCTACCGCGGCAATGGATCAATTGTGTGATGTTCTCTCTCCACCATAAATACTTTAACAAAGCAAATAAAAATATTGGCTGCTCAAATAGACCTACTGACCCTAATCGCTACAAGCAAAATTTTTCTAATAATCGTAATCATTCTCGGGTGAAAACTTCTTCCCAAAAATTGTATCAAATCTAAAGTAAAATATTTTTAAATGTGTTTCCTTGTTCATATATACGTATGTGTAGTTCGGTAAATTGAATTCATCTTCTATCCTGAAGCAAATTGAAAGAGGAATAACAGAGATACAAATATAAAAAATTTTTTAATGAATGTAGATAGTGATAGCTCAGCGTTCTTCCAAATGGAAACCAGCAGCATACTAAATTTGCTTCAGAGATAATACTATATAAAATTACTATAAATAAACACAGTATTAAAACCAACTGGGAATAGACGAAAATTTAAATGGCACTTCATTATCAACGTTTGTTCCTTTTAATTAGCACAGGCTTTTTTGACTTTTTATTTGTTGACTGAGTGAGTGAATATTAACGTCGCACTGTTTAGCTACAAGACGGCTTTTGGCGACGGACCACGTAATTTTGAACCATGGTCAAGTGACGTGGACGACACCTGAGCTGGCACCCCCCTCTCCTAACTACCACACCAACGGGAGGACGTTTCAGCTCTCGACAGATTTAGCGTGCATCGCTGCCCTACACAGCGGGTCTTTAGTGGTACTGGGCTCGAACTCGTGACAAAGACAGCCACGATCCGATACCTATACCTATACCACTCGGCTACCGAGGTCCTTTATTTGTTGACCTACTAAGTGCAAGCTTATGGATATCTACATAGTGCAAACTCAGAGAAGCCTTAGCAAGTTCAAGGAACTGGAACAGCGTAACCAATTAAATGCTAAAACTATTTCTGAATTTTCTGCGTGTTATATTCTCAAATGTTTCCTTGGACTGAAAAATCCTTCATTCCTCAATAAACCAAACGGTTTACTTTATGGGAACTAAATGATTGATGGATATCTTATTTGTGTCGAACTAGAAGCAATATCTGATCTATAGGCGCCGGACCTTGTAAATTTGAATCTAAGAGAATCATTATCATTATTTAAATCATGATCAAGAGAAGAAAATGGCACTACAGCTAGTACACTTTCCTAACTTCCATTGAATAATTCATAAATAATCAAGAATTTAGCTAACACCTATTCCATCACGGCGAAGAAAGTAATTATACATATTTCCAATTAATTTTTAAATAATCATAGTTTTCATTCTTATATGTGTTACTCCCTTTCAGTTTTAAGACTTTAAATTACATATAGATTCCTGAGGTGCAAGAACTACAAAAAATTTTTTTTATAAAAGTGAGAGTAAGCTTAAATTCATTAAAAAAATAGTTTAAAACAGTTCTACTTTTTTTTTCGGTCAAAAGTTTAAATAAATTATAAGTCAAATATTTATTAATAATTTGAGATTTTTTTCATAAAGTTCATTTAAAAAGGAATTTTCAAAATTTTTATATTTACAACTTTATTTTAGGTATGAAAAAAATAAATAATAAACAAATATATGCACATACGCCAAAAATCTCATGCGATATCTCCTAATATCGCGTGAGACCTCATTTGACCAATGAAGTGTAGCAACTAAAGTGACATTGACTCATAAAGTTGACTAGAAGCAGCATGGTAGAATATTTCATTATTCAGCCATACTATCTCTGAAAGTCATCCATAATTGAAAAAGTGTTTTCAGTGCAGCATTTTGCATATGAACCGACCTTTAGGTCGCGTCACACATTTGTTTGAAGGGACTCATGTCTAGAGATCTAGTTGGCCAAATCATTTGTTGGAATTTTGCAGAATGATCCTCAAACCAATAGCAAATGACTTGAGCCCAGTAACATAGTGCATTACTGTCCAGAAAACTTCCATGAATGGCTGTAAATGGTCAACAATTAATTAAATATAATTATTTGCAGCCAAAAATCGATTTAGTTTGACCATAAAGGCGAGTTAGTAATTATAGATCCACCATCAGCTTTGCACAATACCTTGTTGACAACTTGGGTTCAAAGCCTCATGTTGCCTGTCAATACTCGAACACTACTACTAGCTTCAAAAAATCGAAATCGCGCATCACCTGACCAAACATTGTTTCTTAATCGCTTAATTGCTTCAGTATGTTCAGAAGCCCAGCAAAGACACAGGAGCAGATGGTGTGTAGTTAGTAAAGGCTCTGGAATCGCTTTTCACGGCACTGTCCTCATACACACATTTGTGAAATGTCCACATTGACTGCTGCTGTTGACATGGTGTAAATTGCCTATTAACACTACACCAATGTCATTGGTCTTAGTTATTAAGACACTGTCAACAACTTCTTATACATAGTGGGAGGTAATGCCAGAAATTATATGTTCTCGGCACTTAGGATCAAGGAATGTTGAATTTTCTAATATCCTAAATGGAATATCCCATGCATCTAGCTCTAAATAGCATTCCACATTCGAAGTATGTTAGTTTCTATTGTGTAACCAAAACCACATCGGAAAACTTCTCGCATGAATTTATAACGTACAAGTTAAAGCCCTGACAACGCGTAATGGTCATTTATACATTTCTTACATGAAGCTTCTATCATATGGATATTTGTACATTGCTCTCCAATGACCTTAGCACTTCAGTGAATAATTTTTATAACACACCTCCTTTCAAAAGACAATTGTTAGATCTTGAAGTAATGAAAAAAAAAAGTTTCCACATTTTTCTTTCATAATTATATAAAATATTTTAATAAAGAATACTTCCAGGAAATCACTTATATTTAACAGACTGATTGTCAAAAAAAATTATCATCAAAAATATTCAAACTACAATATTTATTAATGCTACATACTACTTCACTAATTGTACAAAAATATTATAAGGAAATAAAGGTAGGATATCATTCTAACTTTCCATTTTCCAAATCATTGATTTAAAATCATGACATTTTATAAATTCAACGTGAATAAATTATTAAAAAAAAAATTCAAGCACACTTTTTTATCTTTAACACACTCAAAAAAAAAACCAAATTTTAATGAAGAATTTTTACAATATCTTAGTTGTCTATTTCAAAATAAAAAAAATTAATTCAATAATTTCAAAACAGGAGTTTTAAACATAAAGAAACTCTACTATGTGTTGAAGATTAACAATGCAATATTTTTCATCAAAAAATATCAAACTTGTGACTTTTTCTAAAATATGCTTTACTACTAGTAAATAATTTTATTAAAGAGAAAACTCTACCTATACATACATTAAAAATGGTGCAATATGCACAAAAATATTTTGTGCGATAGAATTTTTCTTTAATACTATTTGGCAGTGATATTTTTCAAACTTGTCCCACAATCTAATATAATTCTAAACAGACACATATTTACAAAGGAACAAAATCAAAAATGTGCAACAGCAATATATTTTGGTTAACACATTCATACTTATAATAGAGAAACATCAAATCTGAAAATTAAAAGGAAAAGAATAAATATCACATCCATACTTAATATTAAGAAGAAAAATTTCAACTTCCATATCAATTTGTTTAATTTACTCTAATGTACTCCTCTAATGCACACACACACACATATATATAGGTATATACATAAGTATATACATATATATAAAGCACATTTACATGTAAAAGATACCGTAGGATTGAAAGATATATTATAGAAGAAAACAAAATATTGATTAGTATTACACAATTTTTAAATCCTTTAAGAATATCTACTCTAAATTATTTATGATTTGTTACCTTAAATACAGCATATATCAATGCAACAAATCATATGCTTTCAAAATCTATTCTTCCAAAAAATTTTAAACTCTTAACTCCTGTTGTATAAAGAAAAAAATGATTGACAAGAAAGAAAAAAAAACTGAGTCATTTAAACACATAAGGTCAGTATAAGACATTACTTTAGGATCACTATTCTGTCAGAAAATCCTTTAATTTTAAAACTGGCTCAATCTTAGTATATTTAAAAATATTATTTATTTTTTTTTATGCAAAGTCTAAAATTAATACTCGAAAATAAATTTAAAAAATATTTAAACAGGATAAAATTTTAGAATCAAAATAAAATAGTTAAATGAATTGAATATCAATAACATTATAAAATATCTCAAGCGGTTGACTTAAAAATACAATTTAGTAGCCTTAATTTAAAAGCATAAATGAAACAATCTCGTATCCATGATTAATCTTGTAATCTAAATTAGACATTGTTCATCATTAAATATATATTAGTATCTTAGATTTATTTAATTTAAATACTTATTATTTGAAAAAGATCCCAAATATAGAACTATATTAACTGAAATTTTAAATTTCACAAAGTAAAAGGTTTCAACACAGTAGATTTCAATTTCAAATAATTATTTACAGAAAAGGAAACAAAATAAGTAAGCACAATTTATCAAAACTGCTTCATTATTATGCTTATCATGATAAAATAAACCCACAAAAATTAGATGTCTAATAAAACAAAAACTGGAAAAGAAATTCAAAAAATTGCTTTGTTTAAACTGACATACATCCCTTTTTTACTCCCCTTTTAACATGCATCCTATAATACAGAAATATTTTGAGCAATAATTAATATTTTGTAACTGAAATGTTGCATAAAAGTAATACTTCTCAAAAATGATTTATATTTTATTAAAAATTAAATAAATGAGACTTCAATACAAACTAATATTACTTATTTTAATTATTATTAAATACAGAATGAGATGAGAAAAATAAATCCATAACACAAAATAAAAAACAAAATGCAATATAATGATAAATTTCTAGCACAAAAATACAAAAGCATAAAATTTAATGTACAGATATTTTTTATAATATCAATGATATCCATTTGAATTTTCAGAAAAATAATTTTTTATGATATAAACTTAATGCTCAAGATTTTGCAAGCCTCTAATTCCTAGGTTAAATTATTCAGTAGATATACTACACACATGAAATTTTAAAAAATTTATAATTTTATGTACTAAAAACTGATCAATACTATTAGTGACAATAACCCAGAATCAATTTTTATTAATGCATGTATTTTCTTTAAACATATTGAATCTCTAAAAAAACATGCTGTTTTATATATAAATAAAATTTCATACAAATTTAAAATCTTTTATTTTAAAGTAAAATTGAGAGCATATAATAAAAATGCAAGCATAAACATATATGATCAAATTTTAAAAAATTAGGAAAATGGGAAAGAAAATTTAAATAAAAATTCAAGAATATTTGAAATTTACCAATACTTTTTTATTAACACTTTTAAATTGGCAAAATCTATGGCATAAATGAAAATATTTTCAAGAAAATCATAACTAATAAATTTATAATATAAAATTTTTCTCAAGCACTTGCACATCTTAATTATAAAAAATATTCAATAAAAATAATGGTTTTATACATATAAAAAATTAATTATAAAAAATTGATTAGTTTAAAGAAATTTAAATTATATACAAGGTAAGATTCAAAAGTTCCCGCACTGAGCCTACGAAAAAAATGCAAGCTCAGTAGAAAATTTTTGCAGTAGAGCGACTATAATAACATATCTGTGTTACTGCATTCTTCCCCCATTCTAAAAAAAGTTTATTCCAAATTAAATGGTCGGTCGCTCACCATGGTGTCCTATTTTGTTAGTCATTGGCAATTAAAAGAAATTGCATTTGTTGAGCAGAGAATAAATATCAATTTTTTTTCTTTCGGGAAAAAGTGCTAAAGAGACGAACAAAATGTTGAAGCATGTGTAAGGCAGTGGCACATTATCGCTAATGTAAGCTTTTGAGTGGCATCGACATTTCAGAGAAGGCAGGGAAAGTGTCAAAAACGACAAACGCTCTGGATGTCTGCAGACTTCCTTGCACCATTGAAAAAATCTAAAAATTTTCTGCAGCGATACATCAGAACAGGCTTCAAACAACCAAGCAAATAGCAGAACCAGTTGATATATCCGAGGCTACATGTAAGCGGATACTGAATAAGGATTTTAACATGCATAGGATGTGTCAAACCACTGTTCCCCGCGTATTAAACGAAGACCAATTTGCAGATGAAGTAAAAGTGCATCGCAGGCTGAATTAAAGGACATGGCTAAAAGTGAATTCCAGAAATGTTTCGAGGACCATTACAAGTGTCGATGCTCAAGGGTCTTATTTTGAAAGAGGGTGTGTTTCAGCAGTTTAATTGGTAATATTTTTTTAAGTTATTGATCAATCTGGAAACCTATGAATCCTACTTTGTATATTGACAGGATGTAACAGAGCAATTACTCATTTTATAATTAGGACTCCAGTAACAAAAATAACAATATATAGCAAAATGAAGCTACAATGGCAATTCTATACTTTTAATTAATTTATCAAACTATTTATTCTAACATCTGCTTTCTTACATCTTTTATTTACATATATACAATGGTGTAATTTTATAACAATCACATCTATATAATTTAAGATAAACCTTGTATTTGAGCAGTTATTAATACTTGCAATTCAAACAGTATTTCACTGTTAACAATGAATTATATTTTCATTGTTGAGTTCTGGAACAAGAACCAGACAGCACAAAAAGAAACCAATATGAATATCAAAATAAAACTAGCTTATATATAAAAGCTTTGCATGTTCATATTAAACACATCAGATATCATTCTGACAATATAAGCTTTGAACACATTTCGCACATCAAAATGTAACTACCAATAAGTGATATATATACATAAAAAAATCTACATTACATGAAAGGGTACAAAGTTTTATATACTATAATAGCAATACTTGAATACTGATATTCACATGGAAGTACATATCTTAATTCAGATGAATAAAAAGATATATAAATTATAAATGAATGTTATTTGCTCAGTTATTAATAAATCAATAAGTAAAATAAAAATCTGAAACTTCACTTCCATAATTTTTGTACACAACCTGAAAACTATTGATTTTGTATAAAGCTGACTGACTGTTTTTATTTGGGGGAGAAACATCTTTTTTTCAACTCATTTATTTTTATAAAATATTGATTTTGAAAAAAAGGAAAATATTTATTTTTCATAAAGTTAACTAAGCACTCTGTGAAAATCAAATAACAGCATTAATAAAGAAACTAGGAGAATTTATACAAGCAGATTGGTTGAGAGCAATACAGAGGCTTTTCGCAAAGGACTTAGTAATTTTGATCAAGATAGGAAAACATCTGTGAACTATTACCTCGCTCTCCTAACTTCTATACCACACTACATTAGAATTTTGAGAACTAGTTTCATTTACCAAATATCTTCATCATACTAGAAGATTAATATCATACAAAAAAAATTTGCAATTCTACATATAGCACTAAGTTCACTCTAATCAAATTACAGGAAAATGATATTTGATTCATTTTATATCACACCTTTCTGTACAATAAATATCTCAGACAAAATACCCAATACAGAAACTTTTACTAAAACCAGAATTTTTATATACTATATGATATAAATTTAATACTTCAAAACAATTATAATTTTTCAAAATATAAATGAATTCAAACTAAGTTCAACAAAGATGTTATTTTAACCTCTTAAAATAAATAGAAGTACAATAAAATGATACTGATCGTTTAATTTTAACTCAGATAACTAAGGTAACAAAATATCATATTGTTAAGATGTAACTCTCCTTAAACTTTGGTTATAAATATTTACAAAATATATCCTAGTAGGACTTCCATATATCAAGCTCTCTTATATTAAAATTTATACATTTAATGTTTTTAATCCTTATGGCCTTTATTTACAAAGTCTGCTTTATTATGAATATATGGAGATCCGACTGCATTCATATATTGTAAGACATTATTACAGATAACATTAATAATCTAATATTAACAAGTGCACATAAAAAACCTGTGCCCTCTAAAAATCATTTGGAAGTTACAGAAATTTATTACAAAAATTTTTAAACATTTCAAGAATACTACGTAAAAATTCTATTATATTCTTAAATTATGTAATGATTAAAAAACACACTAAGTACTGATGCAATGCTATTCTACATTTTTATCAAATGTTTATACACAACAAATAATGGATTTTAATGTATAATAATGCTCATTTGATGACATTATTTCATAAATTAACACAAGATTTTTATCAGATTAAAAACCATGGTTAAATATCAATTAACCCCTTTACTGCCAATTAAAAGCTACACAATTCACTCCCCAGTGCCATTGTTTTTCATACAAGCAAGTGTATTGGTGGGGAAAAAGGTAAAGAAAAGGCAAATTTTTTTATGAAGTAAATCCTTGCAAACACTGTTGAGGCCGTTTTACTGCATTTCAAAGCCTGTGGAATAGTTTTACTGATAACAACGTAAAGAAAAGAATCTTATTTTAGAAAGACGCATATATATAAAACGGGACACTGAATGCACCAGTTGACAAGACAGATATATATGCTGGCGGCACTTAAGGGGTTAAGTATTTATGCATGCTTTTCAAGGCTCCTTAAATATCAATCAAGGAAAAGGTTATCCATCGCCAATAAACCTTATTAATCATTTGTTATTCAATACATTTTTCAATCATTAGAATTGTTAATTAAAATTATTCAATACTAATAAAGTATTTAAAAGTTATTGAAAATGAGGACATTATTATGCATTTATATAGTTTTATAATTTTAAACAAATAATCTATAACAAACTGAAAATAAGGGGAAATTACTAATAAAATTAATATTTTAGACCATTTAGAAGCAATTATAACTTTTTTTTTATTGATAATGTATGATTATGTTGCACTTTATGTGAATTTCCTATATCTTAAAACAAGATGAGTGCATAGAGATTGTTAAAAATTTTGTTTTCAAAATGACTGCATATACAAAATCAATTCAGAAAGAAAATATACATTAATTCAAACCCATCTGCTAACTTCAAAGTAAAGGAAAAACTTGAGTTTAATTATTTTTTTTCTTTAAGAAAATTTTAAGACAAAAACTACATTTAAAGTGTAAATCTGTTATGCCCAGAATAAAATAAGTGTAATTAAGGTAACATGGTACCCAAAAATTATCAAAATATCAATATTTTTTTTTTTGTTATTTTACATGATATCTTAAATCATTCTAAATATATCTGTAAAATTCCAGAACTATGTATTTTTTATTAAATTATTTAATAATTATGATGAGTGACAGGAAAATAAATGCATTGCCACACCCACTTTTCAGATCATGAGCTAGAGCAACAACCTGATAAATAATGAATCTTTTTCTACCACCTACAGATGAATATGGATTTTTTATATCATGCTATTAACGACTTAAAATAAAAAGTGATACCTCTCTGAGTAGAATTTTTGTCCATATTATTTTTCAAAACTGTAAAAAAATCAAAGTGTGTGTGAGGGGGGGGGGTATTATTTTTAAATTAATTAAACAAAAAAAATATTTTTTAAAACTTTTATACAAAAAAAACAAAAAAAAAAAAAAAAAAAAAGAGGTGAGCAGTATTTTTTATTTTTTTTTTAATTTCAGTCACAATACGAAATAAGTCCATTTTAAGAATTTTTTATTCATTTAAAACAAAAATACTAAAATAGTATAAGTTGAAGGAAACCTATTGATAGTTTTATGTTTAATAATATCAGAGACTTAGGGGAAAATTTGATAGCAAATATGCATATTTAAAAAAAAGTATTAAAAATATTTGTAAAAACTTAAATTTTATCAATATTTTACAGTTGATAACTATCCTGTAAAGAAAATTTGGAATAAAGTATTAGCGTTCATAAAATGGAAATAAAACTTAATTATAAAGATTAAAAAAATCTGCTTAATGGTACCACATCACCTTAAAAAAAAAAATTAACAATTTTTTTCAAAAAAAATTGAAAAAGTATTCAATTTTTTTTTTTCATTAATTGCAATAAATTAAAAATGTATGTTAATATATTTCTGCCACAAATATTATTAAAACAGTTACAAACATAATACACAGTAAGTGAAAGTTCAAATAATCACCATTTCTATGCTTTATTGCAATCAGAATACACATATCGTAAATAAATTTCACAAGTAGATATTTGATTATTACATTTAAAAGACTCCACAATTTACCAGCATTTGTGTCTATCAAAATATGTTAAAAAATTTAACCATCAAAAATATTAATATATTGCATTAAATAATTTTCCACTTCATGTAACAAGATTATCATTATTATTCAAACTAATTTCTCACTGAATTAAAAGAAAAAAAAATTCATACAAAAATTTCGAAAACCAATCTGCCCATTTTTTAGTAAGCCATTTGTAATATCTTTCATAGTTTTGTAATCAAAATTCTTAATTCAAGTATGAATAGTTTGAACTATGCACTTTTAAAATTAGGTAAATTTCATAACTCAAAGCAAATTGGCCATCATAAAATTATATTATTTGATACTTTTGCTTCATTACTAGTAACATTTACAAACAATTTTGTCTTTTCTTTTTTAATCTGATTACCACCATTTTACAAAATCTAAATCATTTAAATTGTCAAAAATGAAACTTGTATTCTGAATAAAAACCTGCTCTTTTACATAAATAACAGAAAGAATATGCTTGATTGATTTAAGAATTTATTAAGTTAAAAAAAAAACTTCCATAAGTAAAATATTGGAAGAATCAGAACAATTGCTCTCATTTTAGGTATTGATTCATACTGATGAATCAATACAAAATACAGAGAAAAGAAACACAACAAAAAAAGGTTTGAATTAAAAATAAGACTGCTATTTGATACAAATAAAAATATAAATAAATTTTAGAACTGACATGATTCAGGAAGCTGAAAATTAACATTAAAGTTAAGATGATATTCTCAGTCATAATAAAAATGCAGTAATTTTTCTTTTCAAAGAAAAAAATTTATAAAAATATTTTCTGATAGAAGATATTCCTGAAAACTTCAGAAGACAAATATATTTCAGGGTCATATTAATTATATGGTCCTGCATTTGCTGTACAGCAAGAAATTTGTAAAAATTTAGATTAAGTTTTAAAATATGTTGGTCTGAAGCATGTGTATTTTCAATTTTGCATCATTACTGAAATATATAGAAAAGTCCACTCCTGCAATTAGCACATTCATTGAGGAAAACTGTAAAAATTCCAATTACAACTATAGTTCAGTTTATTCTAGTGAAACCTTGCATTTTTATCACAATTGGCTCAGTTTTAGATACTGATACTTCATACTTGACAAATATATATGTACATTTTATTCAACTTGTTTTTAAAGACTTGAATCCACACATAAAAATTTACCAATTAACAAATCTGAGCAATGGACATTTCATGCAGAAGATGGAACATCTTTGGCACATTCATTTACTTTACATGTTCATTAAAATTAATAAGAACAAATAAAATTATTTTTGGTAACAAAATGTGATATGTGCATGTCACAAAAGGTTCAACAGATTCAACAATATTCTCAAACATAATTCAATATGAAACATTTCAATAAGTGCACATTTAAACAAGTACTATAACTATTTATTAAATACAATATTTATATTCAGATATATAGGAAGATGTTTTCATATTTTCAAGTAGCAAAATACTGTACAAATAGTTCCATGTTTACATTTATAAATGTGGAATATAATTAACTTTTATAAAAAAGGGTTGATAGCTTAGCAAAGAAAATAACCTTAATTTAATATCCAGGAAAATCTTATGCTTGCAAAAATGGAATAAGTTGAATACAAACTGGAAGCTTTTATTCTTGCAAAGCCCCATTGATTGTAACGATTACTTTGCGTGAACCTAATTAAAAATGAAATAGTTTAATAATTACTTAATATGTAGTAGAAATATATTTATTATGCTGTTACAAAGAAAAAGGAAATTAAAAAGAATTTTATTTGTAACAAAAATTTTCTTTAGAGTACAATATATATATATATAATATTTTAAAAGCAAACACAGTTAAATTAAGAACAATAATAAAATTTAAGATTATTCAACAGACAATTTACAAATTGTTCAGAAACATACAGCCATAAACCAAAATAATATAAAAGTAATTAATTAACATATTTGAAACAAAATAATAGATTAAAAAATCAGAAAAAATTTAAATTATGTTATAACAATAGAGGGGCTTTTTCCCCATCATCATAATGGATTAAAAATGGAAGTCTCTAATTAATTAAATGTACCATTATGCAACAAAAACATGCATAATATTCATAAACCTACTATCAAGGCTGGCAAATATCAAAAATTAAGAAAACATATCTGAAAATGATTTAAATATTCATGATTGACAAGTAACCATTTCAAAGGTAAGGCTTCTTCAATGCTTCTTTGAAAATTATCCAAAGAAAATAATTCTTAAATTTGCATAAAAAAAAACAAAAAAAAACAATGACATTGAAAAGATAAATTAAAATAATTGGCTAACATTTTAAATAGTAGAAATAAAAAAAGAAGGGAAAACCCATCTATCTTCTTATTCCAAATATCAAAAATAAATTGATTCTCAATAAAGATATAACTTATTCAGCTATTTAATTTCTATCATAGTGATTATGTCAGCATTTTATTCTCAAAATTCATCTATATCCTTGTATATATATATACAAGGGTAAGTTGAAAAATAAGTTTCCCCTGTCGACTGTGGTCATAGTTGTATATGAAAGTCAAAAAAATAGAATGAGACATTAAAGATATGACATACCTTTATTTTATTATTCTCGTACGAGAACGTTGAGACATTTGTCATATCGCTTGATAAGCTTCAAAAAGTCCTCCAAGAAAAAATCAGGGCTTTGCATATGGCAGAAGCGTTGAACGGCTATGGGCGAAAGGCGACACAGCAGGAAAACGAGCAAGTCACCGATACACCATTGGGAAGAGGTCGCTGCAAATCAAGCAGATGGCGCTGTTGCAGTGCCTGCGCAAAGCGGAGACCAGCCTCTCATTTGAGCCCCGGTAGGTATGGAGAGAAGGTGCATTTTGAATTTGTGGTCAAAGAAGGAAGTGAGAGCGGTTATCCGCTATGAATGGGCACATGGAGTATCAGGAACAGAAATTCATAACCGCCTCATGGAAGTCTATGGGCCAGGTGTGATGTAGAAGCAAATGGTGCGGAGATGGTGTCGCACATTCAGTGATGGACGTCAGCAAGTGGAGGACATATCGAGAGCTGGACGGACGCGCATGGCCACTACAGATGCAAATATCGGGAAGGTGGATGACATGATTAGAGCGAACCGGTGTATCACCATCAATGAAGTAGCGGAAGAACTTGGAATCTCACATGAGCGAGCTCAAAACATCACCCATGACATTCTTTGATATAGAAAAGTGTCAGCACGATGGGTGCCCCGACAATTGACCTAGACACACCAGGAACAACGCATGGCGGTCAGCCTGGAACATCACATGCGTTACCATGAAGATGGCAATGACTTTCTGTTTCCTATTGTGAAGGGGGATGAAACGTGGGTCCACCATTTCACGCCAGAATCAAAGGCCGCATCTATGGAGTGGAAACATCCGTCATCACCTGTCCGAAAGAAGTTCAAGACAACTCCCTCTGCAGGTAAAATGCTCCTCACAGTTTTCTGAGACACCCAAGGAGTTTTGTTGCTGGACTTTTTGGAGGTTGGAACCATCAATGCTATGCGCTACTGTGCAATCCGTCGAAATTGAAAGAGGCGATTCGGAAAAAGCGGCCTGGCCTTCTCACATCTGGCGTTCTGCTGTTGAATGACAATGCCAGACCACATTCGGCAACGGCAATGCAAAACCATATTGCAACTCTTGGTTGGGAGTGCCTACACCATCCGCCATACAATCCTGATCTCGCACCAAGCAACTTCCATCAGTTTCCGGCTTTGAAGAAGAATCTCGAGGGATGGCGCTTTGGAAGTAATACTGAAGTGAAACAAGCCGTTCAACGCTTCTTCCATATGCAAAGCCCTGATTTTTTCCTGGAGGGCTTTTTGAAGCTTATTAAGCGATATGACAAATGTCTCAATGTACTTGGTATCTATGTGGAAAAATAAAGGTATGTCATATCTTTAATGTCTCATTCTATTTTTTGACTTTCATACACAAACAACTCTGACTAGTCAACAGGGGAAACTTATTTTTCAACTTACCTTCGTAAAAGTATATGCATCTATAATAAGATTCACAATATACATAGCAGATACATTATCATCATCTGAATCTTCTTTGACCAAAAGAACTCACCTGCTCTGTTTCTGTGTTCACATAACCAAATGCCTTGCCAAGTACCAAGATTTAACTGCCCATCAGTAATTGGTATTGTTAAACTGGATCCTAAGAAACATGCTTTTATATGAGCAGGCTATATAGAAAGAAAATTGTCTTGTAGATTAAACTGCAGCGATAAACAATGTTTATTTTAAATAACTCATTCACTAATGCAAGACATATACAAAAAAATCACTATTCAGATTTCATTGAACATGCTTCATTGAACACTGCCAAATTAAATAATAAAGAGTTATTTCATTAATGAAGATATAAATGAATATTTAAACAAAATATATTTAAACAAATTTCTAGAAAAAAATTTGAATTTAAGTTAAGTTTTAAAAAACAATACACTCTTTTTAAATAGAAAATTTCACTGATTTTGAAATCACAATATTAAATAACAGGAATGTCAAAAAACTAATCTAATTTTTCTGTAAAATATTTAAAAAAAAAAAAAAAAATACCTACCATGTCATCAGGGCCTTCACAGGAATGTTTAAAAGGTGTGGACTAGAAAAAACACATAAAAGTCATTATTAATATTGCCAAATTTAAAAGCATCTTTACAAATATTTAACTCTTTCAAACATTTTTGGAATGAATATAATAAAAAATACAAGCAGCTTCAAAAATATTTGCTTTCATTTAATTAATATTTTTGTAGACATGAATGACACAAATTCAAATAAAAATCCCAAACAAATTTGAAAAACATCCATCTATATATAACTCATTGCTAATTCAGTTTAAAAAAACCATTGCTGTTATTGTTATAGAGCCATTTATAAGATCCCTCTAATCAATCTATATAGTAATCATCACAGACATGTGAAAAATCAACACAATAATTTTATGTTAAATAATTATATGTTTGTAGATGGTTTGAATATATAAAAGCTTACAAATTTTAAGAGTCAAAAAATCTATCAGCAATTTAGACAAATTAAAAGTTGGATATTTTATAAGAAAAAAGTGAAAAATGAATTTTCTAAGTATTTTTAGATGGAGCACAAATATGATATAATTTAATGTATTTCTAAACAATTTTGCACAAATAATTAGAAAAGCATGTTACTTTTCCCATCTTTCTGAATATTGAACAACTTCACAAATGCTCTTAAGAATGATAAAATATTACTAATACATTTAACCATATTTTTTAAACAATTACATTTAACTTGAGAGAAAGTATCACTTAGTCAATTGAAATTTGTTCCTCCTATAAATATTACAGTCACCAGATAAAATTAATTTTCAAAAAATTCTTAAAATCCAAAATGAACTGTTTTGTTTTCAAAGATAAAGCAAAAGTAATAGTAGTTTACACTATGGAGTTACTGAAACAACACATGCCTTAAATTGAATTTGAAAATTTATATAATGTAGTTAATTTTTCTAAATAAAATTTTAAAATAAAAATTGTTTTTCCAGTAATTACTCAGACCATAGCTAAATAAGTACCTTTAAAAATGAAAGAAATTGTTGTAGTGTTTTATTTCTTAATCTAGAGAGAAATTAGAATTAAAGTGATTTTTTTCAGAGGCTGATTACTGTGGACTTATAATTTTGACATTTTTCTTTTTTTAAATCAAACAAATTAGAAATCATTAGAAATTTTTTTTATATAATATTTAAAGAATGGTAAAAATGTGCACTATCAAAAATTTATGAGGTTGCAAAATACTTACTTCAGGTACAAGTTGTGTTAGAAACATTTCCATGTCAGCCCTATATATACAAGCAGTAATTCAAAAAACATTCTTTAAATATCACATTTGTTAGAATTATAGACAAAAAAAATTCAAAGATAGTCATGATGCAATTACTTTTCAAACTTTACAATTTTATTAATAATGTTTTATCGCCTTATGTACACTTAAATCTGATTATGATCAAAATTATTACATGTTGTGGTAAATACATGTTTTATAAGATTACATAACTTTTTACTGAGAATTAAAGTGTTTTCAATTTAATATCATTGGAATTACTTTCCCTTATTTTAGTTAAAAATCATCTAAATATTTAAGCAAATAATCCAGAAATACTGAGAAAATACAAAAAATAAATAATTAGGCAAGTTTTTCTATTTTCTGAAGCATTTAAGAAATAATAAACTTTTAATTTCATTTGCAAATTCTTTATAGTATTAGAAAAATTTATAGACAAAACAAAAACATTATTCCAAGATAAAAATTATAATTGCAAAACAATGAATATCAATTTTACTTTTACAAACTTTCCAAATATAATAATTTTGTAACAGCAAGTTTTTTAAAAAAAATTTTAATTAAAAAAATTATCTTTGGAGATACCAATGGTTGTTGGTTTAAGAACTAGTATTCATGGATGCAAATGATTACAGCATACACAGATATTTAGGCAAAACATGAAGTTGTCATATAAATCAAAAGCCAAATAGTTGTAGGAAAACTAATTTAATTCATTGTTTTAAAATGCTACATTAACTATAAAGTAAACATATAAATAGTACTAAGCAAATTACAATTAAGTATTTTAAATCTTAAGAGAGATAAAAGTTACAATTATTAACTACAATGAATTACAAAAGGGTAAGCATAAACAAAAAATAATAGAAAACTTACCGTACATGAGGATCCCAATTCTGAAAGGGAAAAAAAGGGAATTTAATTCATATGTAAAAATAGTCTAAAAATCATTTTTTTTAATATGCATGAAGCAAATCTTTCTAAGGTAGAAGCTGTATTTATATTTCTGAATGACCTCTATAATGAATGAGTAAAGGCCTACAAATGGTAAATACTAACAGTAAAAAAAAATATAAAAATATGTAGAGGATTTCATACATCAAATAATGACAAAGATAGCCTCAGTTATTGAACCAATAAACACAGTAGTAAATGAGAATTAACCTAAAAGTAACATCAGGTTGTGATACTTATGATGCCATCTGTTCTTCAAGATTATAGTGTAAAAAATGACACAAATACTAAATAGAAAACTTCGCTGGAAGCTGTAAAAAATTTTTAAAGCTTCTCCATCACACCCAAGCAGCAGAAAGCTATGTCAAACTTGATATAGCTTTCCACTACTTGGATGTAGTGCTGCCTCTCTCATAGCTTGACATAGCTTAAAAATATGTGTTGATGAATCAAGAGACCATCATCAAGGCATCTTTTTTATCAAAATCAATACTCAGATTTTTCAGAACTCTGACTTTAAAGTACATTATTTGAATAAAAATGGTAATTTTATAAACTATGCTTAACAATAGGTCCACATATAGTTTTAAAATATATTTGAAATGTAAAATATGTTTACCATTTGTTAAGTTTTGTTCATTAAAAGTGGAGTAAAATTATGAAATATTGAAAATTTAATTTTTTGTAAGAACATAACATATTTT
>BMAV01025203.1:572017-637718 GCA_019973955.1 Trichonephila inaurata madagascariensis | reverse complement strand
TTTTAAAAGTAAACCCCTTTCTAGAATAAATTACTGCAGCTTAAAATAAACAAATCATTAAAAAATTAATCTTTTTTATATACATGTACCAGTGTTCCAAATTGAGAATTTTTACATTGAGCTGAATTTTCTTAAAAAGATATTCAAGACAATATATGTATGAGAGTACAACACATAAATGTCACATACAAATGCTGCCAAACTGTGCAGAATATCTTCTACCCATCTCTTCCAGTGTGCACAGATCAAAGTTTAATACAAATAAACTAAATTCGTGCACAATAAATATATTTCTTCAAAGCAGAATGGGAAATAATTTTAGAAGGCAGCAACAAACTTTTATTTTACTGCTATAAGTATTGGTGTTTCAAATTAAAAGATTTTATAAATTTAGTTTAAGTGTATTGAATGAATTATAAAACTTCCAAACAAAGATGCAAATAGTTAGTGTTCATTGCAGGAGTGCACACATGTACACAGGCTGTGCATTTACAGGAAAAAGGGTTCAAGTGTAGTATAGGGGGCCACTTGGCGCAGTCCTTTCTTTTGGTGACTAAAAGCGGTCACCAAGGTACTTTTTCGGAATTATTTATTACTTATTTTAGAATGAATTTGATATCTTACCATGACATTTAGATAAAAATCGCCAAATCCGAAGAAAAATTGCTAAAGCCGTTGGCCCCCCCCCCCCCTATACTACACTTGAGCCGGAAAAAGTTTTCAAAGCAGATAAGACAATATGTTTCAATTGTTCCCACACCTCTGTGATTTGTATAGTGTTTTCTTCTTTCCTACATTCACTGAAATTCAAAAGCAAACAGTTCAAATGAATAATGACCAATGTTTTGACAATGGAATGAGCTGATAAATTGCTAAACTTGGTAAGATACATTCTGAAGTGTAAACTGCAAGAGACTTTAATATAATATAAAGCATTACATACAACTTAACGATATCGGATACATAGTATTGTGGATTGTATTGAAAACAGGTAAATGGGAGGAAAAGTTCACCAAGAGTCATGTCAATTAATGAAAATTGACATTTGTCCATAACAGTGAGTTTCATGTGAATAAAGGAACTTAAATTTTAAAGGATACTGTTTCCAGAAACTATCAGACAGAAATATCTTTGAAACCAACATGCTATTTAAGTACCAATCAACTAAGTGCACAGAAAAGCTTATTTAACATGATGCAAAGAACATGAACATCAAAGACGGAATCAGTAGGAGATCCTTCTATTCACTGATGACTCAAATTCAATCTAAGCACTGATTCCTGATGTACCTTCATTTGGAAGAAATCAAGAACTTGCTATATATCCTCCAACATTCAAGAAACAGACCAATATAGTAGTAAAGGCTTGATGGTCTGGATAAACATGTTACATGGGCACTTTATATTTGACAAAAACTGTGATTACTAGTAAAAAAATAAAATCTTGAGGATTTGTCTTTCTTCAGAGGTGCAATTGATTCAAATTTCTTTTTTAAAGACAACAAAGCTCATTTAAATACAGTTCATCTGACCAAGAAATTTCTGTAAAGTAAGGATATTTGCTGGATGGATTAGCCTACGAGATGTCCAGAGTTTAACACATAGGACATAGTTGATACTTTTAGATGGGTAAGAAAAACTCGTCCCTTCTAACTTCTACAATGAATCAGTACTTGAAAACAGTGCTGTTGGAGAAACAGGATCAATTACAGTAGAGAATTATATCAAGGGTCGGCAACCTATGGCACACGTGGCAGTTCTCAGTGGCACTCTGCACTACTTTACAAATTAGTCAATTTTTGAGTGGATGGACGTTGATAAATTTGTAATGGACCTTATTTGACAAACATCTTCAGAGTTATGGGCATTTACGGAATTACGAAAAAATCATAAAGATAACTTCTGAAGATAAATTTACAACTATTTTGTACATTATTGAATGCCATTGTTGGAAAGATTTCATTGCCTGAAGAAAGAAAACTGCATGTACTCTGCTTTTCACTTTATGTTCCACATATCTGAGTAAAAAGTCTCTTCTCGTATGAAAAATATTATGAATCCGCAAAGAAATTGTTTAACAACTGAATGTTCAGAATCATGTCAAAGTGAAAGTCGCACATTATACCCCTGATTTTGTGATATGAAAGTAGGGAAGTGCAAGCATTATGTTTGCATTAAAATTTTTATTTACCTTTTATTTAACTTTAATGAAGGGGAATGCTTACATTTTATGTTGTTTGTTTCTTATTTTAATAAATATGTTTAAAAATACATAATATATGTACAATTTTATATGGTCTTTCTTTATTTTTGTTGGAGAAAGTTATATTTTATACTGTTTATTTTTATGTTAGGAAATATCTTTAAATGATGAAAAATTAATATATATAATAAAACTGTAAACATCTATATCATTGACATCTATTCTCTAACTTTGCATGCATTATTGCAAGAAGCAAATTCTTTAAAAAATATCCTAATGTGTGGCATGCTGAATCACATTGAAAGATTAGTTTGGCATGCCACAGCTAAAAGGTCGCCGACCCCTGAATTATACACTGCCTTTTACTAATAGTGTGAATTCCCAATTCACATAATGTAAACTCTATAACTGCACAATCCTTATGTGTATGTAGCATAAATGTTAAATTTTTTATATCGCATTCTATGTACAAATTTGACTTAATTAAAACCTATCAAGCACTTCCAAAGATAATGAGACAAAAGAGATTTTAAAATTTTGAACACGAGTGTTTTAGCAGTTTTTCTCCAACTTAAGATAAAATCCCCCCCATTTAATTTATAAAAAAAAATATTCTGCTAATCAGTAAATGATTATTTCTTATTTATATTACACTATCATAAATTATTCAATTTAAAATATCTCTCTCATGAATAATTATATCACATATAACTTTCATACAATTTATTAATTACAGGGCAACAAAATTATATTGGTTACATACAGGTAAATCATGTTTAGTTTTAATTATAGCATTGTTACATTAGTTAAAGTAATCTCCTTAATATTCTTAACTATAATCATTCCTTCTTACAACAAGTTTATTACTTTGTCTTGAAACCACATGATAGAGATAAATGTTTCTTAATAATTAGAATCTAATGTATCAGAAAATAACTTAGAAAATAATTCAGAAATACAAACTTTTCAGAATAAAGTGGGCACAGAATATAAAATAAAAAATCCATTCTTAATACTTAGATAGAAGCACATTTAAAAAAAAATGCAGACAACAGAGAACAAAAATTGATTAAGAGTTGTCAGGTAGTTTACATTTTTAAAATCTGTTGAAATTTCTGTATATAAACCAAATGAAAAATTTATAAAATTTTATAGTTGTAAATACACTGCAATGATAATACAACATACAATATATAAATATATTATATATTAAACTAATTTGAATTTAAGGTAATATAATTTAACCCTCCAAGCGGTCTGCACGTAAAATTCCGCCATTCCAGTGATGCTTTTTCTGCCTTCAAGCAAGATTCCCAAAGGCGGCCAAGCTGCATTCTTAGAAATACGGCTCAACCGCTTTTGAGAACCCCACCTGAAAGCCAAAAAATATGTGCGGTGCATTTTAGAAGCATCTCCGGAATGGCAAGACTTTAAGTGCAGACCGCTTAGAGTGTTAATACACAAAAATTACAAAAGTCATTCAAATTGTGTGTAAATATTTACCTCATTTAATGCCAAGCTTGCTGAGGTATGCATGACTGAAAGAAAAGAAAAAAAACTTGTTTAAAGGAATTTTATTCAAAAAATTTCAAAACAAACACAGAATCACAATTTTTTAACACAATTCCAACTCTCAAATTTTCTACGTTTTAATTTCTACCTACACAACCAAATGAAAAGACATCATACGACCACATACTATCACCAAACAAAATGTCACAAGCTAATACTTTTAACTTAATTAAAATTTACTTATTATTACACATAATTGCTGATATATTACTCTAAAATCAGTATTATTATTCTAAATATGCTAATTTTGTTCTTACAGAGTTTAATGACACACACACACACAAAACTATTATTTTCAAAATAATAAAAATTTTCAAAGTAGCAATGTTTTTAAAAATTTATTTTATGCAAAATACAGAAAATGCATCTTTGTAGATATTCATATATTAAGATTTTCTCAATAGTATCAAAATTTTCTACAGCATTTTAACAGATTAATGGCACTACATGCATAAATAAGTTTGTGTATAAGAATAAATTACTTCTAAGCACTGTTATACATGACTAAAGTGAAAAAAAGTTAAACTTTACAAAACTTTTCCATTTTACTGGTGCAAACAGGCTTTATTGGTGACAACATAGAATACACATACAAAAAAAATGTTAATAAATATTAGTTCTCATTGGTTTTTAATTCATTTTTGATGTCTTCCGAAAAAGACATTACTAAAATGAAAAGACCACAACTTGCGACTTTATTGCCTGGCGAAACGGAAAAGTACCAATTATTTTATAACAGATATTTCGAATATTGATAAACAATACATAAGAAAATGGGTGTTTATCAGTTGCAGGGATTATGGGTTGGCAATTGTTGTTTTTTTTAGTAGTCGCTAACATGAAAAACTGGCAAAATTACTTGATAAGATACATTTACAACAAAAATAGGAACAAAATTTGATGTTTTCTATGTCCTGTCATATGTTTAGTTAACCAGGAAGGATCACAAAATATATATACATATATAGCATTTCAAAAAGATATACATTTACCTTATAATAATTCTAAGACATAATTTTATTTACTTTTTTGAGGCAATATACTTTCAAAATAATTATTTTCGACAAAATTTAAGAAAGGAGAATAATATATCACTACTATGAATTGTTATACTTTTTTACCAATTCGCAATACAAGAGAGAAAAGAATAGCATTTCAAATTTTTTTAAAATTTTCTACACCAGTAGGTAGCTATTTGCTGCAATGTGCCATTTAGTGCCATGTCAAAAAAAAATGATTAACCAAGTATTTTACATATTTTAATAAAATTTTATTATGTAGTTTTCATGTCTTTCTTTTTTCCCACTATTAAAAAACATTTAGCAGTTTCTTTATAACCAATATATTTCCTTTATAGAAATTTAAAAAATTTTCCCAAATCAAAAGAAAAAAAAAAGGTAAAATCTATTTCTATCAATAAAAAAGAAAATTTTCAAAACTTATAAGAGAAAAAAAATTTCACTTAATTTCACTCCATTGAAGACAGCATTACATTATATGCAGCAATGTATCAGATTATTTTGATTTTGAAAAATTGTACAATAATGAAATTAAAAATGTATGATATGTTTCTGAATTATAAATAATAAGCCTTTTCAATGATAAACTAAAATATTTGTGAAATATATGTTGAAATAGTTATATTAAATATATCTTTGATAAAAATGCATGGCTTAATTTATGACTTGTAATTAGATTTCATATAAAACTTGACATAAATACACAAATCATTTCAGTTGACCATTTTCTCTATATAATCTCATAACAATATATAACATTTCTAGTAAGACTTAATTCATCTATAAATTAAAAATATTTACAAATTTACAGAATAAGTGGCCGTATTCAAAAATTTAACAACTGGATCACTGCCCTAATGCTATTTTTAAATATATACATATATCCAAGCTGTGAACCCTAATAAATATTTTAACAATAGGAATCACAATTAAAATTTTAATGACAAAAAATATAACTATTACATATTTATAACTATAAAGTAATCATTGAATTTCTAAATTAATTATTTCAAAACACTAGGAACTTTGCTTTTGCTTGTTCAGTTCACCAATCTCTAGTTTTTATTATATTTCACTTTATTAATATAGAAAGGAATAGATAAATGTTTAATACAACTATTAATGAAGTACTTGATAGATAAAATATAGGGATTATATTTCTTTTATTCTGCATGCAATTGCAATATTTTATTAAATTAAGATACATGAACATGTTCAGCAATGATACAAATTTCCACATTTCAATTTTAAAAAAGTCAGCTTTATTAAATCCTTAAACCTGAAATTTATTAAAAGTTCCTTACAAATGTTATTTTAATCAGAAATAGCAATGATTGCAATATGTCATAACACATATTTGAAATAATTTAAATAGGCTGCAATTGTTGTGTGAAACAAATAACCTTAAGTTATTGTATAACATTTAAATTTCTTAATTAAATATACTGAATCAATATTCAAATGTCAAAGAAATGATTCTTCAACGTTGTTTTTGAAAAGCTGGAAATTAATTTTAATTATCAGAAGCTAATTAAATTAACGTAAGTTGCGCAACTTCTAAGAAACTCAAATGAGCAACTTAGTCTCGCTTTAAAAACATAAAATTTCAAGAAACCAAATAAAGCATCCTAAACTGCTTACAGGTATTTTATAACAAAATGAAATTTAGACTTTAACATTCGATATATTGAAACAAGTATGACTTAAAGCTAAAATATTATTTAGAAATGCTCGTTACAAAGACTTTCTTCGTGTAAACAGAAACTTGCTATATTCGGCTTTCGATACATTGCAAAAAAAGAATACGATTTACCTACATATATTTCCTTTAAGATAGCTAATTTATTTAAAATATGTGTTTATAAATGTAGGTTTTACTTGTTCACAAATGGGATTGTGTGTGTGTGAATAAAGTTTTAAACCGCAACTAATATAACATTAATGATATAAGAAAATCATACTTTGAACATGAAAAAGACCAACAGAAAATTGTGATATTTCTGGAATTTGCTTCAGCAATTCATCGGTTACTAAATGACAACCTCTATGAACTGGACGCAAATTTACTTTTCGCTGAAACCATGCTGATCCTTGTTTAACAATACCATTGCTTGAACCAGCAGTAGCCATGTTTCGGCGAAAGAAATAAAAACACTAGCGGCTAAATTCTGCCGTACACTCTTAGGGAAGTTAAAAACGGGACTAGTCCATTCAAATCGTACATTGACCGAAGTTAGTTAGGGAATTTAGGGATTTTTAAGGATGTTGTTTGTCTTTCAAGTAAAAGAAATTCTGATGTTATTTAATAGGTGTTACGGACGATAAAATATCTAAATACAATTAATAAGAGCTTCTCGGTCTATCTCGATGTCCCATTTATTGCAAAAATAGTCTTTTAAGCAAATAATGATTATATTTTGTAAGAGAAACATACAATCTTAATTTTTCGTCAAAAATTTCTCGCAGAAAACTACAGTCGGACCCCGATTTAGTGTACTCATATTTAACAAATATTGAGTTTTAACGAATTCTTCTTTAGTACAATCAAAATGAAGACCAACACCCTTTTTTTTCGAATATTAAACTCTAAATTAACAAATGATTTCAACATCTCCCCCAAAAAATAAATTTTTTTTTATTAATTTTTATTAGAAAAAAATGGATTTATTTTCGAATGACATATCCTTTTTGTCCGGAACAGAAAAAGGCTTTTCTTCAGAAAATTACTACCGGAAAGTCAGTAGCATATTATTACACTTTACAGATACTGATGAGTCAAGAGTGTAACATGTCGTGTGAGTTTTCAATAGGACTGGAAATTTCTTTTGTCTTATCCTATTCAACAACGCAGGGGATATTTTAAGAGATTTTACCAATTGCTTCGTATCATAAAGAAGTGAGAGGATTATTATACGTACGTTTCTGAAAAATTGTGAAGCATACAAGTTTGTTGCAATGAAAACGTTGTTTGAGTGAAAAGCTTAACATTTTAAGCGAATTTGACAATAATGTCAGACCATAAAATATTTTAGCAGAACGTCTTAAAATTCCAACGTCGATATTAGCTACAATTATTAAACAGCGAGCAGAAATTGTAAAGACATCTGCATAATGTGGTGAAAAATCGTCGAAAATAAGAAAATCATTGAAAGACACCCCCTTTTTATTTTCTTGAATCTGACTTATTGGAAGGATTCAACATCATTCATGCCAAGAAAATAGCCATTAGTGGACCTATGATTAAGGAAAAAGTTCTTCAACTGGCCGAAAAGCATAATGTGAAAGACTTTTCTGCATCCAACAGCTGGATTTTGACAGTTTTAAGAAAAGATACGATGTAAGATTATTTAACATCTATTAGTCAACAATTTTAAATTTTCAATTAACTGAGGAGTAATAATTTTCTAATAGTATATTTTAGCTGTTAAATAAAAAGTGTGTTGTGTGTGTGTGTAATTTCTATAACTATGGATATTTTTTGTGTAGCTGCCCTTTATAAAGTTTCCAAAAGNTTTTTTTTTTTTTTTTTTTTTTTTTTTTTTTGTACCCCGATATTACGAATAACTCCGAATTAACGAATAAAATATTCGATCTCAAGTAATTCATCAAATTGGGATCCGACTGTATATATAGCTAGAAAATCTCGGGCGTGAAATACACTGCTGGCCACATAAAATGCAACACCATGAAGGTCCCGAAATATCACAACGAAATTATTTGGCAGATAACATGTTGTACAAAGATCAAACGATTAAAATTATAGCCTCTTGCAATGTGTGCATGATGACAAAATCAGTAGTTAGCGTAGCCACCATTGTTGGCTATGACCGCTGCCAAACGCCTCGGTGTGGAATCAAAGAGGCTTTGGATGTATCCTTGGGGTACAGCAGTTCATGCGGCTTCCAAATATTGCCAACATGGATCTGATGTAGCAGCGGAGTGTATTCTGGGCCAGTCGGTGTGCAAGCATGGACCATCCGTTTCCGATTGGTGATACATCGGGAGAACAAGCAGGCCAAGGAAGCAATTCGATCTGATGGGTGAAGCAGAACTCTCGAACATTGAGTGTTATGTGTGGTAGCGCATTATCATGTTGGTATATGGATGATGGCAAACGCTGAATGTATGGAAGGACCACGGGCTCCAACATCTCAGAGATGTAGCACTGGCTATTCAGTGTACCGGCCATGTGAACTAGAAGGGTGCGGCAGTAAAATCCAACACTACTCCAAACCATGATACCGGGTGCAGGACCAGTGTGGCGATGCATAACACAACAGTTCAGCATCCTCTCACCATGGTGTCTCCAAATTCGAATCCGATCATCGTGATGTTGCAGGCAGAGGCGGGATTTTTCAGCTGACACAATTCCGTTGTCCATGACCACCGTTCATCGCACCATTGGCGGCGCAAACGCCTGTGGTTTCCAGTCAAAGGTAAACGAAGCAATAGATGCCTTGGAGGCATTCCACTATGCTGCAAACGGTATCGTATGCTACGAGTGGACATCGAATGATGCGTAACAGACTGAATCTTTTGTGCTATGGTTCGTGATGTAGCTACTCGATCCATCACTGCCATGCGCGCAATTCGCCTGTCATCACAGGCAGTGGTACAACGATGTGGGTGTGATCGGCCTCGTTGGTCCGTCGTTTCCTTCCGCATCCAGCGATGACAGATCTGCATCACAGTTGCTTGGTTTCGTCCAACACGTTAACTGATTTCTTTGATGGATAATCCACAATCCGTATAAGTCACTATTCTTCCTCGGTTGAATTCAGAAACTTGGTCAAAAGACACTGGATGTCTTCCATGAGGCATAGGTAAACAGCTTACGCAAAATAAAACGCACCAAAAAACAGTTGCTTTACTTCAAATCATTAATCTGTTTCCCCCTAATATAGAACTTACGGGTGGCGCTACGGTTGTCTGTGTTGTGTGTCAGTGCTATAATGCTAATGATTTCATATTTCATCGCCACCAACTCATGGTGTAAATTTCCCATGATTTGCATGCTTCCTTCAAGGGTGTTGCATTTTGTGTGACTAGTAGTGTATAACTAATTTTCAATTACCTGAAAATCGAGTAGGAAATTGCGTTTCCATGAAAGATTTGTCGTAAGCTCACTGAGTTCATTTTACTACATATTTTTAAAAAGTATAATTGAATGCTTAAGATTTATTATATTTTAGCTTTAATTCTCCTCACAATAATTAACCTGAAGTACCCATATATTTATTCTAAAGCATTTTCGTTGTAATAGTTTATAAATCTTGACATCTTCCAGTAATTTTTTCCTTTAACTAGGACAATTTTCAAAATTCCCAAATTATCCATTTTAAATTTAATTTAACTTTTCCGATAAAACCCATCGTATCCGTTTCAAAGTTGGTTTGATCAGGAATTTCTCCAAAAAAATTTTATTCTTGGGAAAACTTGAAACTTTAGAATATTCTGACCAATACCGATCAAAGGACTTAACAAGAAAAAAAGCAATACTAATATTTGTATATATTTCTTTACACGTGTTAATAAAATAACCAGATTCACAAGACAAGTATAAAGTAATAAGGTTATTAGTAAATAACTTGTTTTACAGATGTTTTATGTATTTTCTTACCAACGTTCTAGAAAAAAATTGGTATTTTTCTGCAATGAAATAAAATTAAAGAGAAGACTGCGCTGAGTTCATTAAGCTGTTGTAGGTTTGAACCACCATATCTTGGGATAGGATATCTTATCCATGGATACTGAAGAATATGCATTTAATTTACATTGACTTTAATTCCACTTTCTTCTCATTCATAGCCTAAATAAATATTTCATTGCTTTGAAACTTTTGAAAACTTTGTAAAATTTTTTGTGAACTTTTACTTTAAAAAATTGCATTTTTAAAAATCTTTCAAAACCTATATTCAGTTTAAAATTACCCTATTAAAGACAAATTTTAAATCTTTAAGAAATCCCTTTTCTTTCCTTAACTTATTTACATCGGTTCGAGTACTATGAGAACATTGGGTTCTTCGAAACTTTGTTTCTGTTATTGTTTCATTGACAGGTTTTATTACTAAACATGTGTAAAATTCATAGTAAAGGCAAAAAATTAAAATCAGATTGAATTGCTATCTATTACCAAATAGTATAAAAATGATGAAGGAAAATGTATAAAAATGTATAATGGCTGTATATAAATGCGTCGAACCAATGTAAATAAGTATGTCAATAAGTATTATAAGTATGTCAATAAGTATTATAAGTATGTCAATAAGTATTATAAGTATGTCAATAGATTTATTCAGTAATGCGTATTTATCATATCTTTGTTGATTAAATGTGAGCTTTTTACAGCAACAAGACTCATTCAAACAGATGAAGTTGTGCTAACGAATGAATAGCAGAAATCAGTGGCGTAGCGGAGAACATTAGCCCCCCCCCCCCTGCAAAGTCAGATTTTGGGCCCCAAGCTGGCTCTTACAAAGAATTGCAAAACCATATGTACTTGACGTCACTCAGGATTTGCACCTTAGATCCCTGAGCACTCAGTGATGCGGGGGCGTACGTTACGCCACTGATAATAATGATAAATGTCGTGCTCCAATGATCGACACAGTGTACATTCTTTATGAAAACAAGACCCATCCCCATTTTTTTCCGAGAGAGAATCCTAATTCTATAATTTGAAATATAATAGATTGATCTAACAAAAATCCTTGTACAATGCTTACAGAGTTTGGGACATCTGGATTCATATTTTATTATTCTGAGCAGTGCCCCATACATCTCTCAGCCATTGCGTAAGAATAGACGTTTACTTTATTACGAGTAATACCACACAGAAATTATTCGTTATTATATTATACTGTTTTAATTTTTGTAAGATATTTGTCTGATGTCCCTATTCAATTCCTTGATCAACAACAAAAATAAAAAAAGGTTAACCCTATCCTCCTTCCCTTAAATCAGTTTATGCAGTATTTGAATGCTCTAAAAATACTTTCTTACAACATAATAAATCAAAACCAAGTTAAGTTCTAAAAATAAACTAATAAAATTGACTCTGAAGCATTGCCATATAGACGATTGTAGATAGTAGTAAACTTTATACATCACGTATGAAGATAACAGAAAAAAAAATCAAACTATAACGTTTATGTAGGAAACTTATTTAGATACGTTATTAGAAGTAGTACATTAAAAACGAACTCTTGTAGTTACGATGCAGCATAATAAAGTTTAAGCACACACACACATACCACTAAATTACTTTAAAAAAATTGGGTTAATTCCTCGGTTCACCCATACAGGCAAACCTCCCATTCAGTTATTCTCTCATTAACTTCAGGGCAGCCAATCCAGATCCAGTTCACTCACCCTCCTTCTCCAATCACAAGACAGCCTCTCAGCCGTTCCAGGATGGACTTTTTTGCTTCTTTGACTGTGTATCCAAGTTCCTCACAGCCACGCCCTCTCTCCACGAACCAACGACCAATCAGGTTGTTTCCTCTCACCAAGGACTGCTACTTCCTCAGGCACCATTAATAACTATGATATGGGATGGAGGCTCGCTTCGCGAGCCATATGCCCAGCGACATCCAGCGACAGCGTTAGGCATCATTATTGATTTAGATTGGATTTTAGCAACGTTTTCATCAAGAGAACAACATGGCAGAAACTAAAATTGTTTTTTTTTTATAGTCACACTCTTAAGAAAGAAGAATTACTAAAGTGGAACACCTAGCAACCAACATTATTAAAGAGAAATAATAAAGTGTCGAAAGGCTGGGTTTCTTGTCACACACACACAATTGAAGTTAATGGATTAATTTAATCTTAACAGCGAAGGTTTCAATGTTATTACTATCTCTGAGATGGTTTTTGTATAAAAGTAACTATCCATACATTCGATGTATATTTAATTTCTTTATTCGAAAAGGTTCTTTCTTTTGAAAAACATTCCAGAAAAAAGTATATGCATAGAATATTAATAGATATTATACTTTTCTTCAAATGAAACAAATCTATCTCTATATTTGAAAATACAAGAAATACATAGTTTTTGTAACAAAAAATATGCTACTCTAATACAAACTTTACAAAAAAAAAGTTTAAAATTGTTTGAACACCATTTTTATGCAAGTTATAGCACAAAGGAGAGTTCTCTTCTCATAATTTTGAAGCACGGTCAAATGACGATGCCGACATCTGAGCTGGCATCCCCTCTTCTAATTTCCACACTTTTGAGTCTCGGACATATTTAACGTGTATCAACCCTCCCTACGCGGCGGGTCTTTAGCGGTACAAGGATCGAACTCACGACACGCCGGCAGCTAGTCTGTTACCTTGACCACTAGGCTACCACGGCTACAAAATTTTTTGGTAATTTAAATCATAAAAGGGTATCGATGGATATTTTCGATTAATTTAACAAAAAATCTATTTGATATATCTTGAAATGGTACGATTAAACATTTAAAAACTCTCTCGATGAATTACACATAATACAAATTTCACTAATTTATAATAGGATTTAAAAAATATTAAATTTATAAAAGCACTATACAACTTCTTGTTTTTTTAATTTCTGATTAAAGCATGTAGTATTCATAAATTTAGCTTCGAGCTATGCACAGAAGCCTCTAATGCGTTAAATAGAATGAATTACGTGCTAAGCATCTTTGGTTAAAGAATTTAACAGGACATTTAAAAGCAAAAGGACAAACATTTAAGAATTTAAACGTTCAAAGGTAAAATGAAGGAAAAAAACAACAAAATTAGTTAATGGATACACATAGATTCATCTCGATGTCCATGGTTTGACAGGTACACCTCGACTGACTATTTTTCTAAGTACGTTCTCTAGAGTCACTGTTCCTAGTTTTGTTTGTTTTACAGTACTTAGTATATAGTAAAAGGTGACCCCAGTTTTTTTACAATGAAAAGAAGGACGCTCTCGCGCGAAAATTTTAAGAAAAACATACAACGTATATATATGCAACATTTTATTAACAAACAAAAATGTGCTATTTACGCTTGCATTCATTTTAATTATTTACTAAAACGAGTATTTCCTCATTGAATATTTTTTTGTTGTTGTCAATATATATCATTTTCTAATACATCGGAAATTTCGGAGCAAAAAATATCCTTCATACTGAATTTTATGGTAAGTATTGCAGCTAAAATATCAACATTCAATCTTGATTTCTCTCTTGCCCAAAAATCATTACCAACTGAAAAAACGCTTTCAACTGCTACATTAGTTCCAGGACAGCACAACGAAAACTCAACCAGAATAAATAAATTATCTTATGGAAAGTGTTCACATTTTTGAATTGGTTAAGTACTTCCTTCCATCTTTTATCAGTTCTAGCATGCTGATTTTATATTGTTCCAATTTATTAGAATTTAAAAATACATTCAGTCTTCTAATTTCTTCAAACAGACAATTTTCATCTATTTTAATATCAGGTATTTCTTTCGATTAAAACTCAACACAATTTTCCATACCTTCCCAATTTACTTGCGATGAAGTCAAAAAATACCATTGAAGACTGTTATTTCCCGTGATATTTGCTTCAGACCATTCTTTAAAATGTTTGGTTCATCGCTGAATAGAGATTATCAGATTAGTTTTAAAATATTGAAAAGGAGGACAATTAGGAGGACAGAACCTAAAAAAGGAAGACTATTCTCCCTAAAGAAGGACGGTTGGCCACTTTATTATATAAAATACGTATAAATTATGTATATGTAATAAGTAATTTCAAGAGATATCAAGAGATACTTATTCAATTCCCTTAAAATACATTCGAAAACTCCAAAAGCAGTTTTCTTATAACCAAAACCAACTATAGTAGTGTTTTATATAGGCATGGAATAAGAGATTTAATTCCATAAAATTTATCATTTGTTTTCTTTATTCTTAGTGTTTTTAAACCAATAATGTTAGTTTTAACACTAAATTCCTTTGAATATTAATTTTGTTAACGAGTTATTTCATGATTTTGCAAAAAAGAATTTGTCAAAACACACCATACTTCGAAATTCATCGATACACAGATATGCATAACATATTTCCCTTTTCTCCCACACCATTAATCTAATAATTTTTACCGTGAGAAAATGAATTCGAAACTTTTGAAATCTCGTACACCAATTTAAAGATATCTCAGAAAATAATATATTATTGAGCAATTTTACGAAATAAATTAAAATTTTCTAATTTTCGTATCAAGAGAAAGCTATGGAAAAACTCCAAGCAATTTGCCAGACCTGTTTAGCTTTATCAGAGATTCGGGAGTGGTTCTATGATGCATTCTAAAAAAACTACACAATGCGTGGGTGGAATTTTAATAGAACTTTCTGAACTTTGAACTCTTTTCGTGATTCCAAAACGTGTCAGTTTTCTAACATGATCATTACAGCGTGTTCGCTTTCACTTCACTGTTTATCAATCTTAGGCTGTAACAAAATCGTTTGATTCATACTTGTTTGATAATTCATGCAGAAAAACTACTGCACGATATTTCTAAAACATTTGCTATGGATGAATGGATTGAAAAATGTTAGGAGGAAAATATACAACGCGTAGATTTTTTAAAAAAGAATACTCGTGAGAAAAATAATATCTAAAATTTGACACTTTATGTAAAAATATGTTTTCCCAGAATTTTATAGAATATTTTTTGAAAGATAATAAAGAATTATCAACAACGTAAATATTTTTTTTGTATGATTTCTAATTATAGTTACTAAAAATTTTTATTTCAAGTTTTTTTCATATTTTTTTAATAACCATTGACTCCTTTTATATATTTTCGTTTCTTTAATTCTATTTCCTTTCTTGTAACAAAATCGTATATATTGAACGTATTTCCTCTGTTTGTGTACCTTTTAACTCAAGTGTATCATTAAAAATATTTTGTATTATAAAATTAAAGATGAAAATATATTTTTAATGATTTATTCACTTCCACTAGCGTTTCTCAAACTGTGGGGTGTGCCCCCTGAAGGGGGGCGAGCATGTAGAAAATAAAAGATTTTTTAAAAAATTAATTTACTAGAATGAAGTTAAAAAAATACTTTCTGACATAATAAAAAACACACACATTTACACTGATATAATTTTAGTATATCATCTGGCCATCTCAAAAATGAAAGCTTCTACTTCAATACCTCATTAGCTATCTTTCATCTTATAACCAAATAAAAAAAAAACATTTTTATTTGCTGTAATTCCATGATGAGAGATTTCTTTTATTACGTTTTTTTTTTTTAATCTAAAATACTTCTCTATCAGAGAAAAAACAAAATCCAGACTCAGAATCCAAAAACATTTTAGGAAGATCAAAGATTTATCGCTGTTATTATTATTGAAAGACTGTACATTAGCTGTTGGCAGCAGAATACATTTGCTAATCATCTGTTTGACCTTCGTACTTATTGGTACGGTTAGTTCCGGCCCTTCTCTTATGTGTTTGCCTTACATTTAGGGAAGTTGTAAATAATATATTTATGTTGTACTTTTTCCCATGTAAAAGAGTTTTATGATATTTGATAAAGCACAGAGAGCACTTTGAAAGATTACTTGACCAAGATTTATTTTTAACACGCTTTTATAAGTTTCACTTGTATGTAATGGAATCTTTAAACTCGGTTTTTACCCAATTTGAAAGGTCAGATTAATTCGAAATTTTGCAAACTTGTCAAGGACCGATGACAATACTTTGTTTCATTATCCTGATCATGATGGTCAGGAATAAGGATTTCCGAGATTTGGCGACTAATTCATTATATCGTTTCCATATTTGGCGAATAATTGCATGAACCATTCTCAAATTTGGTGACTAAATCCATACGCCATTTCCAAATTTGACGACTAAAAATTAAGAAGCAACCCTAAAACCGCAAATAGGATTGCAGTTAATACAAATAAAACAAAAATAAATGTGTTCTTTATGTGAAGAAGGGTTGGGTGGAAATAATAAAAAAAAAGACTCGTGCATGCGAATAAAAATAATTTATGTTCTTACTGCTGAATATTTTTTATTTTTACAAAAAATATTTATACGTTTAGAAGTTTAAAAGTGATGATACGAATTAACGTTACAGCAATACGTTTAAAAGGTGATAAATTTATGTTCTAACTGATAAATATAATTTTTTTATTTTGACAAAGCAATATGTTCAAAAGTGATGACACGAATTATTATTATAGCAATACGTTTAAAAGGGGATAATACGATTGACATTTAATATTTCTTCTTAACACACTTTTATTAGTTAGACCTCTTTCTTTAGAGACAGAATCTTTGAAATATAACGATATGGGACTCATGTGAGACCCGTACACACGGAGAGAATAAAAACCCTTCAGAGACCCATTAATTAACATCCATTGAAGAGCAAGACTAATTCCAGCAGCCACATAATTCCGGCTCCAAATATCGAACTCAAGGATAAATTCAACAAAGAATAAATGATAGTTTTAAAAACTAAAAAAACAGGCTTATATTGTAGATGGAACTAAAAAAATGAAAAATAAATTATAGTTTTAAAAAAAAACTAAAAAACTCGCATTTATTGTGAATCGAACTAAAAAGTAAAAAAATAACTCTTAATTTAAGAAAAAAATGATAAACGAGAAAATTAATGTCGTTGTGGTAAAAGCGTGGGGTGCTTTGTACTACATTTTTACACTAATTCAGCGTTTCGGAATAGAACTAATGAGAAATTATAAAAATTAATATAGAGCACCCCACGCTTTTATCTCAATGACATTAATTTTCTCGTTAATCATTTTATTCTTATATTAAGAGTTATTATTATTATTTTTTTTTTTTTTTACTTTTTAGTTCGATTCACTACAGAAAAATGTTTTTTAGTTTTTTTAAACTATAATTTTTATGAGTATTATCAAACATATAAAGCATAATGAAAAGCGTTTTACACAATTTTTTTTAGAGCTAACATCTATATTATTATATTGAATACCCTTTTTAATCCGGGAGCAGTCACGTGGGGCACAGATCTCACGAAACCGTTAATTCTGACAAAACCGTTTATTTGTTACCAATGGCCCTGATACTATCCTCCTGTATGACAGTCTTCATGGGAACTAAAATACATTTGTCGCACATCTTCCTCTTTTTTGGGAGAGGCAAACGCAATTATTTTACAAATTCTTAAGGTACTTGTTTTGACTTTCCAACCACTTGACAGCTTTTTTTTCCAAAATATTTTCTATAATCATGCTACATTTTCCCCTTATGAACAAGTTGGTGATTTTGATTTGCCTTGTTGTACGACTTATTATGGCTTATAAATGTAAATGAGCAGAATATACATATATATATAAAAGAAATGGGCATCTATGATCTGTATTGAAGGAAGTTGAAACTGTGATCAAGCAAGGGAAGATTAATCATGATAGCGAAAGTAAATTTGAGAAAAGTGATGAATATGAAACGAAAGGAAAATTTTAAATGCTACCAAAGAACCCCATCAACTAAAATATGAAGCCCTAAGTGTACCAAAAGATACACTTCGCCTTGTCAAAAACACACAAGCAAGCAAAAGTTCAACATGCTAGTTGTCGATCATCAAAAGACAGTAAAACTACAATAACTTGAACAAAATAAGACAGTTTTGCCCAGTGGCATAACGAAGAATGTTACGGCCTCCCTGCAAACGAAGGTTTTGGGCCCAAAGCCCAAATACGTACTTTGCATCAGTCTAGCTTTGCCATCCCCCCTTCAATGCGGGGGATGTACGGTACAGCACTGGTTTTGCCTGCAAATAATATACCTATAATGTTAGTGAAAAGTATCTGTGATTTTTGTGTCCTTTAGTAAAGTGACGCACATTTGAAACATGTTAATTCAGTTTTATTGGATTTTTTTTCTCAACTTATCAAAGAAAAATAGAAAAGTCCTTGAAAGTAGGTAAGTAAGCTTTCTCTTAATTAAATTATTCACTGGAATTAAAATTTTTATCGTGTACAGTAAAAATAATTATAAAAAAAGGATTAGGGTGCCTCAATCACCCAAAGCGAACATTAACGTTAGTATCGAGTGTGTGCCTGCTCCAGGGTTAAAACATTTTGAAGTCTTCTCGCTTTAAATATTAAAAATAACACAATTATTCTTCAACGGAATTTTATATTATTTTTCATTATTTAACATTAATTCTAAATGCTAATTCTGTGAGGCTTAAAATTATATATTTCGCTTAAAACTAATTATAATATGAGCATCCCTTAAAAAAATCATTTTACATTCTTGTAAACATTGTCACGCATTTGATTTTACTCTCCTTACAATTCAGCAATTATATCAAGAATAATTTTTTATTTTTTAAAAAAATGAGCTCGTGTGATGAGCGTGTATATTTTATTGTATCAGTGCTACACAAAATATTTTACAACTAATTTATTAATACTAAATTAAAAGCAAGTTTAATAAGTATTAGCGACGTCCATGGGCTTGTATTGCAGAGCAAAGTTTTTCATAGGAAGATTTACGATTAGAAATTGGCACTCTGAGTTATTTTTCCATATTTAGCTAATATCTATATTTTGTCTTCAAAGCAGCCACTGCATTTGGCAATTTGTTCCAATTTAAAAATTAGAGAAAGAAAAAAATATTATATTAATTATCCTGTTACTTAAAAGTAACATATACAAAATTTAATATACTTATTAATGTGTACGGTTTATAATTACGATCGCATTGTAGCTTTAGTTTCAAAGTGCATTATTATTTCATTCAATACATTATTAGTGTATAAGGGGGAGGGGCGATAAAAATTATGATTGGAAAGTGGGTCGCCAGTATTGAAAATTTGAGAAGCACTGACTTATACCGATATTAGGCATTGGCTCATATTTATTATCATACATCGACAATTTTTTACTACAGCTGAAAAAAAATTGTTAAAAGATTTATATGTTTACTAGCTAGTATATACCCGTTCTTTGGACGGCTGAATTGAAAAATTAAACTATACAGACTGAAGGATAAAGAAGTTTTTAATGAGATAATTTTACGTGAATTGCAAGTTAAACAGAAAAAAAAAAGCTTTTTGTATATCTCAACTGAATGAAAAAACCCATATTTGTTAAATTTTAAGTCTGTAGCTGATAAAAAGCGGATTTTTTAAATTTTATTTATAACGCCCCGTAACTCTCTTGTGGGTCGAATTTTGAAAACACCTTCCTAAGCTGATCTCTGCTTAGCAAAAGTAACGCATTGCTACAAATTTTGTGTAATGAACACTTAAAATAGAGTAAATAATTTATACCTGGGTGTGTAATACGTTAATATTACTTTATGTTGTATTTATTTTATGTTAAAATTGTAACACATTCGCAAGCAGCGCCGTTACTTACATTATAATGGCGATTCAATGGAAACAGCGAAATGTTGGCGATAGAACAAAGTTGATATTATTTTTGGAAATACCATGTTGGCAATTTGGCGGTTGATTGAACAGTGCAGAAGTTGATATGCTGTAGCGCCACCTAGTGTGGAGCTGCAACAAAGAGGATTAGCACAAAAACCTTCTCCACAAAAAATACTTATGCATGCCAATTATCATTCATAGTGATCAGTTGAACGGTGTTGGAGTGAAGTGAGGTCATTTACTCAAACATCCATTTATATATATATATATATGTGTGTGTGTGTGTGTGTTTATAAATTACATCACATTTTGAAGCAACATAAGGGCTAATGTCGATGGGCAAAATAATTTGGAACCTTTATTGTGTGACAAGGACGATACCTGAGGCGGTACCTGACTCTTACCACACCAACGTGACGATTTTGAGCTTCAACAGAATTTAATTGCGGGGCTTTAGTCGTACCAGGGATTGAATATACGACTCTCAAAAAGCATTACCAGCCACCAATCCACCACCATGAACCCCTTGCATACTGTGACCTAAGCATTAATAACGCCAGTAAAAAACGAGTTTTTTAAAAACATGGATTTTCTGTCAAACTTCATAATTTGCGTAATTATTATTATTATTATTGCTATTTAATATTAATTTTTGATAAACATTAGCACAAAAAAGCAAAGTTTTGCCTAAATCACTTTTTTTAGACTTTTTTTTTAATTTATGAGGGGATAGTGTGATTTGTGGTGTGTGTGGTTTCAATATTCAACTGTTTAACGTTGTAAATAATTTGGAATTATGAGAAAAGTTTAATTCTTTAAATATTAGTTTTAATCAACTAAATTTTCTTAATTATAATTAAATCATTGTATTGTCGTTTATAGAAAATTTCAGCTCAATTGAGCACCTAAAATGTGGGGGGGGGGCCGGGTTTTAAAGTTTAAAGACAGTTACAATAGGGGTAGAAGAGAACCCGTTGAAAAAAAGTGACTTAGACAATATTTTCATGTTTATCTATTTCATTTCAAAGAACGATACAAGAGTTTTTAAATATTTTTAAAAATAATTTACACATAAGTATTTCTCCATTTTCAGCACACAATTGATATGAGTTCATTTTTACATTTCATCTCACATATAATCTATTAGTTGAAATAATAAAATATTTTGGAAATAATGAATGGAATAAATTATTTTTATAACCTTTGATAATTATGAAATAGCAGTCAATGAACATAAAGATATTTCACGATCATTGCCTTGATGAAGTTTGAATACTTTTTTTTATAAATTCATTGTTCGTTAGGTTCTTCTCCCTGGAGTAATTTTGTCCATTGGATCTAACTATATATATACTACTGATTTTTCATCGGCTATCTATTATTACAAATATTTTTTCCTTTAATAACTTTTTGACAAAAACTTGTGTAGTTTTTTTTTTTTTTACTTAATTGTTAACGACTAAAAACATTTCAAGAGAACCTTTCTTCCCGCTATTTTGATTAACATAATCATGTACCTTGAGAATCCTCATAATTCTCTTTGAAATCAGCAGCAAACCAAAATTTTCGTTCTATAGCTCTGCTACAGAACAAAGCTTCTATAGTTCTGCTCGATTTTTATCGTTTAATAGCTTCGAAAACAGATAAAATCTCTACATTAAGAGTTATTTGAATGGTTCTGTAACTTTAACGACCTCTGACAAACGTTGAACTTTGTGTTTTAATAGAATTTAATATTATCATTATGTTTAAAGTTAATGAGATTTCTGTTTTCTTTTTTAAAAACAAAATTTGAAAAACATACTTTATTTTTTAAATTCATGTTCAGTCATTTAATAAATAGTACTCTTAAAATCCTTTTTCTTACATTGGGAAGATTAGTTCCTATTTTAAAGCTGGACAAAAATCCGGCTATTCGTCAAAGCTGCTGTCCAATCTTATTGCTTAGCAGTTTGAGAAAAGTTTGAGAATTTGTGCATCGTCGTCTGAATCAACACTGATATGCTAAAAGCACCATCACCCTCCAGCAATACAGTTTTCGGCCTGTTCATTTCGGCCTGCACAGTTACTCTGAAGTTCATTACTTACTTGAGAGTAACAAAAGTTGATTCTCAACGGCTTTAAAAACATGTAGTCACGGCTACACTTTTCTCTGGAAGTAACAAAAGCCATTGATAACTTTTGGAATGAATGTTAAGTATCTACGCTCATCAGACTTCTTAGTTTTTTGTCTCCCTTGATCAAGCAAATTGTTATATCACTGGTTGTTCGTTCCGCTTTCGAGTAAAATACATTATGTTTTACCCCTCCCCCTCTCGAGCAAATCAGGAGCGATGTAACGTTTTGGCCCCATTATCTCCAAACTCTACGTTAATTGTATATTTCAAACAATACTGTAAAATGACTCATCATTGAAAGAGAGAAGTTTTAGATAAACTCTTGGAGTGTGTCAATCAATACTGTTTGCATGTTTCTAAGGTTCATTTGGCATAGCAGTAGGTGTTGTGTGTTGGACCAATTGTGGCAATCATATATCACCAGTGTTTGGTAGGTGAAAGGTTAAGAAAACTGATGTGCCAAGACAGCAGTGCAACTTGCTGGGAAATTAACATTAATTGAATATTGTGTACCATGTTTTTGATCTCGCATATTATATTGAGAGTTGGTCGCAAACAAGATTTGTATGTATGGGACGACAACAGATTTCAAATCTTCAGAGATTTAACGGACATATATGGCTGGCCTGGTATTAAAACAAATAATAAAATTATAATTTGTATTTTATTGGCACTTTTTTTTAAAAAAAATAATGTTAATAAAGAAATAATGCTAGTACAAAAATTACAATTTTAAAATGAAGTGTAATTTTCAAAATAGTGTTTAAATAAAATATTTGCCTTGTTCTTTGTTTTGCAGTCCACCAATATTTTGGATTTTAGTATATATATTCTCTTGTTGGTAACCCAAGAGCTTAATTTTTAAAAACAATTATTATGTTATTCCTTTAAATTGATTGCACAGCCACATTTTAGAAATATTTTGTAGTATTTATTTTTATAAAAGATTTAAAGCTTCATTCATGTCAAAAATTCTTAAATATTTTAAAATAATAGATGCAATGTACAGTTATTTCAAAGTTATTCAGAAGCAAATAAATTATTGTTGCGATTAATAAAATATATATATGTTTTTGGTCATAAAATACAAATCCCAGATACAAATTCCAAATTCCAGTTAATAATAAAACCTTTCTCCTTCCTATTCTAGTTATCTTATAAAAATTCCAGAAACGTTAAGTTTATTGAACTCAACTCACTGTGGAAAATTATGACACATTGTTAAGCCGTTTTTAAATTTTCTTTTTTCCTGAAAATAGAAAATAAATACAATGCCTTTAGCAGATGTCTAAGCGCAGAAGAATTCGAATGAATAATTGAAATGTGAAAGAAATTTATTTCAATACAATATGAAGTAAGCTGCTTCAAATACAACTGTCAAAGAATTTTTGGACTGTACTTTGCACTTCATAGAATTTTTTGTTTCGGAAAAAAAATGTATCGTTTGATATGTATATATGTCTCTCACTCAACAACCAGTATTTTTACAAATATTATGGGCTTGTAATAAAGTAATAATTTTTATTTTCGGTATTTTTTATATGCTCATTCGTATGCGATTAAAAAAATGTATTGATTTTAAATTTTTATATTTTATTGAAAATTAAATTGATCACAAATTAGCATATCTTAAAAATATCATATCGTATTTATTTTCAGAAAGGTTTTAAAGCTTTATTTCCTTCAAACTAATGCAAATAACAGAAAGATAAAAATAAATGCTTTTTGACAAATTTTTAAAAAATATGCAAGGTGTCCGAAATTTTTCTTTACTTTTATAAAAAAAACACTTGAAAATAAACTAAATAACCATGCTTCAACTTACACTTGTTATTGCGGTGAAGCCAATTTGAAACGAGAGTGTTTGACAAACATTGACGTAACTCCATTGAGTTCAAGCTTCTTTAAAAACAAGTAATATAAAAAAATATTAAGACGAATCCTACTTAGGTCAACGAAGAAAATTTTCATTTTAGTTACTTTTTATTAAATAATTACAATTAATATATATATATATATATGTATGTATGTATGTATGTATGTATGTATGTATGTATATACATGTGACAGAATCACAATATTAAGTGGTAATTAATTTTTATTATTTATCATATTAAAGTAGTGTATTGTTATCGAAAACAATCATATATATAAAATTTCAGTTCAACTGAATGCCTTAAAACGTGAGAAAAAAATCTTTTAAAGTTTTGACCCAAGTCGCTAAAAATGAAGCCAACGTGGTTATATCTGTTATTCCTTAAATAATTAGTTTCAGTCAATTAATTTTAACTAATTATAATTAATCTATCATATTGTCACCCAAAACAATAGTGTATAAAAAATTTCAGCTCAAATGAGTGCTTTAAAATGTGAGAAAAAAAATATTTTAAAGTTTTGAGACAAGTCACCAAATATGGTGCCAACGTGGATGTATTTGTAATTCTTTGAATAATTAGTTTTAATCAATTAATTTTTATTAATTATAATTATATCACCGTATTGTCATCCAAAACAATCGTATATATAAAATTTCAGCTTAATTGAGCGCTTTAAAATGTATTTTATTAATGACTGAAAATTTGAACAAGATATATATAGGGAGATTGTGAACTAATAGTAGGAATTGAAGAACTATGATATTTTCTTCATAAAACATAAAAATCCAAAAATGCTTAGCATTTTTTTTAAAATTTTTATTTTATTTGTTAGCATATATTTCGGTACATACTTTGTGTATTCCGAATTATGTGTTATTCTGAGGTTTAAAGAAAATATTTTTTTTTAAAATTATTTTAGCTTTATTTGTAACATTTTTCAATTCCTACTATTAGCTCATAATCTCTATATATTTATTTATTTATCTTAGTGGAATTTTCAATCGTTAATAAAATACATTTTAAAGCACTCAATTGAGCTGAAATTTTATATACAGGATTATTTTGAATGACAATACAATAATATAATAATAATTAATAAAAAATAATTGATTAAAATTAATCATTTAAAGAATTACAAATACAACAACGTTGGCATCATCTTTGGCGACTTAGCGATCCTGTGATTCTGTCCTATGTATATACATATTTATATTAATTGTAACTATTTAATAAAATGTAGCTAAAATAAAATTTTTCTTTGTTGATCTAAGTAGGAATTGACTTAAATTTTTTTTTTTTTATATTACTTGTTTCTTACGAATTCAACAAATAAAGTGAAGGAAGCTGTGCTCTCTTAAATTCTGTTATAAATTTGTGGTAAAGTTTAATGTGTATTTATTTGCGAACTTCTTAAGATTTTTAACTGTTTTATTCCCACAATGATTTTAAGTACAGCAATGCAACAAATACCAAACCAGTTCATAACGGTGAATAATTCCTTCGAATATTCACGCTGAATATTTTTAAAGTATAAGAAGAATAAATATAAAGTAAAAAATTTAATTTTTTTTTTTGGAGAATTTTATTAATTTTCTTTTTTAAAATTTAGATATGTTAAATTTTTAAAAGCAATTCTTTATTAAAAAAAAGGGTATTTGTTGAAAACAAGGTTATCTTAGAAAATATTTGATTCTATTGCGTGGGTTTTTAGTCGTTATTATTCTGTTCTTTCGAAACGCATACTTCATTTACGTTGCCAAAAAATTTGAATAAAACCTGACAAATCCATCATTAATTTTATTTAAAAACTTCATTTCACAAGAAATTCTATAATCATCCCTTTTTTTAAAGCAATTTATTATCTGCAACACAATTTATTCATAATTCACTCTGAATTCCTAAACGAAGATGCTCTTCTAGTCGTTGCACAGCGTCTTTATTGTTTAACTATGGCTTTAGATGATCCATTGTTCTTTATCGTATCACACCCGCGTCCTCGTATACATTGAAATGCAAATCTAAAAAGTAGATTTCATTTTTTCTTTCTCCCACAGTCTGACTTCCTATAAAAGAAACCGGGCGTTTCAGCATGTCTGTAGAGGCATATTTTCCTATGCATCCGTTAATGTGTATTGCTAACTCCCTAATATTACCGACACATCCAGAAACAAATCGGAAAACAACAAAGCTCAAGAATTACAAAATACCGTGGGTCGAGGAGGTTGAAAAAACGATGACACCCATCTGTTATTATAGCCTTACTTTATTATTATTCTTAATTTTCTTAATGTCGCCGTAAAACTATTTTACAATGTATTTGTGATGATCTGAAGACCATAAGACATTGGGTTAGTATATTTTTGAAAATTATCACAAAATGACTTCGATTTCAAGAAATAAAGTCGGACCCCATGAACATACGGTTTTATCCTAGGATATCACTCTTAGACCAGTGATTTACAACTTTTTTTGGGTTCTTTCTTTGTTTTTGTAACGGTGCACTTCGCATAATTTAAAAATTTGTCGGCACACTCCCTCAAAAATTTGGTGGGAAAAGGCGAATTTTAGTAATGCAAAAAATATTCGCAGACATTGTATATGACTTTTAAATGCATTTAACTAATTGGAATTTTAGAAAAAATGAATCCTCTGATACTTTTTAATTTTTGCAATTCAACTATTACCTTTTCAACTCACCTCGTCCTTGTGTCATGTAGGAAAAAGAGTTACATATATATATATATATAAAATGATTTAATAAGACACTTTGTTTACCGTCAAATTTTAATAGGAAGATTCATAGTGGAGTACACTTCACTAAAGTGATACAATACTGTCAGTTCTCGGCGTGCGAAACGCCATCTGTATAATTAAGAGAAGTAGGAGTGAATTGTTGTGTCTTCAAATAAGAATATGTGAACTGTGTTTGCGCCAGCCCAACTGCGCATGCCCAGTAATTCTGATATGAATGTAAAAAGTGTTGTGAGTAAAAAATAAAGCCAGTCCACTCGAAACTGTGTCGTGATTGTGTCATGAGAATATTGAAGGAGTAATTAAGCTATCGACTAAAAGAGAACCATAAATATGGACAGTGTTTGCACCATAAAATTGGTTATTGTGCTAGAGACTCTCTGGAGTCAACTGCTTAAGTGTTGAAGTTGATCCAACAAATACAATGATTGAGAATCACTGTTCTAGACCTTGGAAAATCCTGATTCCGATTTTTCGTTACATGAAACTTAAAATTAATCTTTTGTTCTCAACTTCCTTTTATAAGCAGGGTATAAATAAAATTTTCCTTATATTGCAAAAACTTTAAAATTTTTCTTTAAACATTTTAAGTGTTCTTTCATTTGTATTTATTTATTTGTGATTTTTTTTTGTTACATACAATTTATTTATATAAGCCAAAAATAGCATACTTGACCCGAAAAGGATTTCCTCGAATTTATTTCTTATTTTTCTTTTTTTTTTTTTACAAAAAGGTTTTAGGCGTATTTTAATAAAATAAGATTTCAAAGTAAAAATATTTGTTTTTCTTTCATGGCAAACTGACGACACCCAGAAAATTCATATCCATGTTTGAATTTATATTTTCGCTTAATTTATATTATTTATATTATTTAACCCGAGATTTAAAAACAATTAACCCTCACTACCGCATGTTAACAGCGCCAGACTGTATAATTTATAGATAATAGCAAGGGTGGGTAAATAGTGGCCCAATGCCCAAACAGTTCCTTGACAGTTAGAAAACCAAATAGACAGATCATGTTCTCTACATTTGGGTCGATATATATTTGTGAGCAAAGTTTTTCTTGCATGAAGATCAACAAGACTAAATGTAGATGTAAGTTGACAGACATAACTTGAAGGCTGTAATGAGAATTTCAACAAGCAATCTAATTACAAAAAAAATTGTTGAAAAGTGTGAAAGGGATACATTTATCTCATTAAAATAAAAAGTGCTGGTTGATATAGATATGAAATTAGCACAATAAATACATTGAATGAAACTGCTACTATTTTATTTATAAAATGTCTTATCTTTTATGAGATGCAAAGTTAACTAATGAAAGCAATCTTTTTTTAAAAATTGTGTGGTCCGCTGATACCCTCCGCTTTTATAATGCGGCCTTCGAGTCAAACAAGTTACTCTCACCTGTATTAGAGGATTAAGAGACTTAACTTTGTACACTTAAGAAAAACTGAAATTATTGAATGCGTACATAATTAATTACAAAGGTTTTAAAAATAGATTGAAAATTTTTTTTGATGATCCTAATACAGATCTTGAAGGTATATTTATATCATTTGTTTCAACAGAGACATCTGAAGGATCTCAAGTTGGTTTCCCGATTTGAAAAATGTCTGGACAATGGGGGAAACTATGTAGAAAAATAGTTTATGATATGCTATTTCATGTAAAAATAAAAATATTTGAGGAAAAATAAATTTTTTATGTGAGTTTTCCCAAAACGGTACTCAGTTTCCGGACACGAATCGTAACATAACAAACATTTTAAGATTTTGTAAAGATATAGATGAACATTTCAAAAGTGATTTTCTTCAATTACATTAATTTACTTTAAGACTTTTTTCGATAAAAATTCTGAAGTGATGGGCAAAGCGTTATTCATTTGATGGATATTATTTTAACTTTGCAGGTTGTTTCTTTAGTACATGGGCCGTGATAAACTGATTTTTAGATTTGTGAACTCATAACAAACAGACAAAAGGCTTATTTCTATGTAGTTTAAAACTAAGACCATTATGGTCAGGGACTTATACAGGTTAAATATGTTATGAGTCAAATTATTCATAGAAATAGTACGATCTCAGCTGTCGACCTCATCATTGGATAGCGGTTCAAAATTACAAGCAATAGTAACTGTGTCAAGAGAACTTTTCAGTTGAGAAAAGGCACATCCCAAAATGTTCAATAAATCAAACATGTGTTTTGCATTTGTCTCGTTTATGTTGCAAATAAAATGTGTTCCCCGTTGAATATTTCAGAAATCTATATTTTAAAGTTTTTGCTGCTTAAAGTTACAGCTTTGTATCCCGTACCTGGAATGATTGGCGTGTAATTAAATATTCATGACAGATATATCTATAATCTCACTTCGTAGTTTATATCATTTTCAAATCTTTATTAATCTTCAAAAAAAAAAAAAACTGTTATTCAAAAATATCATAAATTATCTCCATATGTAAATATGCCATGAACGTATCAGATCTATCATCTTAGTTATGTTTTAATACTAACTAGTTCTGTCAATTCATTAATATAGGCCAGTTGATACTAAATTTCAAATTTTATCTGTGAAACTTTCTTGTTCTTCAACTTTAGAACTTTTAATTTATTTCATTTTTCTCTATTTTATGCTACTTTGTAATAAATTATAAAAATTGGTTAGCTAATCTTTCAATGAACTAAGTACATCAATGCTTTTTCAAACTTTTTTTTATATAATTTCGAAAGATAATTGCGAATTCGAACAACCGATGTTGTCTGAAAGGACACACATTTCTTCAATCATCAATTCAGACAATGTCGCTTTCTCGCTTATTCACACTATGTTGCAATTTTTAACTCATTGTGTTCTTTTCCCTTTTAGCTTTTATTTAAATACATGCTTAAGGAGTAAAACACAATAAAAAGCTCCGAATTTTAGCTACTTACTCAATATAGTTTATTTTTTCAAATAAAAGTTAAATATCGTATTATTTATTCTATTCGGTTGCTCCATATTTATTGGCCGCAATCGATATAGGCAACTTTTACATATCGTATCAACCGGTACAGCAGTGATGTACCACCAACCACCAGTACAATGTGAAGTTTAAAAGTCTCCACAGTCTGTATAAACGTCAGTTAAGACATTGAGTAAGGTTGGGATGGAGCTACGTGACGTGTGAATCGGGGTTCAGCACGAGTTAAGGCTAGAACATTCGATGACTGCAACAGTAACCAACATCAACAAAGCAGAGAGTGTGGGCTTCTGTAGTGAAAGGATAGTTCGTAAATTGTTTGCCAAGTTTCGTAGTGGCGATATGGAGATTGACCATAAGCTTGGAGCCGTCATCCAGTGTGGTGTGATGTGGACAATTTAGGGCAGAAAATCGAGATCCGATTAACGTCAATGATACGATAGTTATGAGCCGAACTCTCTGTATCACCAGAGATCGTCTCCAAACATTTGTCTGCAATGGATACTGTGAAATAGCTCGAAACATATATACATCACTTTCTAACGAAGAAGCAACGTTTACAGCGCCTAAAGACCTGTAAATCTCGACAGGAGCGCGAGGTTAGAGAACCATTTTTGCATCGTATCCTGATTGTGCATGAAAAATAGATGTTGAATGATAGTCGCAAGAAAAAAGCACAGTGGCTACATAAAAGCGAAACTGCGAAACAGATCCCAAAACCGAACCTCCATCCACAGAAAATTCCTGTCTCCGTTTGGTGGACTGCCAAGACTGTGGTCAATTATGAATTACTCCCGAGAAGTTAAACTGTTAATATGGAAGTGAGCCATCGTCAGTTGGATGAGTGCCTCTGGAAACTTTGCATCAAACAACCAGCACTGGTCAATATGTCAGCTCCCATACTCTTGCATGATGGAGTTTGTCCTCCTGTCTCAGTTGGTAGCCGGCAAAATATATACAGGAAATAGGGAATGAGTTTTTGCCACACCCACCTTATTCTCCAGACCTAGCTCCGACTTATTATCACATGTTTTTAGTTAGTTGGAGAGGTATGTGGGGGACAGACAATTCCCGAACCAGGATGCTTTGATTCAGGGGGTTCGTGATTTCTTTGACCAATGTAACACCGACTTCTGCCACAGTGACAATTTTTCACTCTGAATTCGTTGGGCGATGTGTATTTCTGCTGATGTAGGCCACTTTGCTGAATAAAATTTTTTGTGACTCATGTTTTCTTTCGTGTATCATTTGTGGCCAATAATTATGGAACAATCTTATATATCAGTTTGTTTCTCAATTTCGTGTTCGTCATAGCTGACTTGTCTTGCAGAGTGTTTGTGTGAGCCATAGCTTGCTGGTTCCATTGAAGACCCGCTGTACAGAGGGACTGATGCCCATTAAATCTGATGAATCTCAGTTCTCCCAGTGGCGTGGCAGTTTGTAAAGTGAAACGCCAGCTCTGGTATCGTCCACGTCACTTGCCTGAGGTTCAAAATTACGAGGTCATCACCAATAATCCTTCATGTATAAGCTTCAAAGTGTGACGTTATTAAACAATCAGATTAAATCTACGAATTTCAGTGAAATCAGATATAATTTTACATTAATTACTACAGTTACACTTTACAAAACGAACACAATAATTTATTTCTGTATAATTTTATAGTATAATTATACATATTTCACATTTTTTTTATTAATATTCATATATATATATTTCCTTGTTATTTACTCTCTCTCTCTCTGTCCGAAACACAGTATAAATATCCTAATTTTTTCTATAGCATATACAAAGTTTAATTAACAGGTCAAAAATTTTCAAAATATTTGAGAACAATTAACGTGTATCCCTACAAAATTATTTTTGTGATCTCAATAGCACTTTACAGGTGGAGTATTTTTCACACGTTCTTCCACGACTATTCTTCTATAAGGGTAAGGCTACATAAATTTAAAATACATCTTTTTAAAGTTACTCTCAATTTCAATTAACATGAAAGAAACAAGTGTTTTACAGGTGGGCGAGACAAGGAAGTATTTTCAAATGATAGTTAAAAACAAATAACGTAAAACGGAAATGGGTATAGTCCTGATTTCGTTTATTTTAAAAGATAATATAAGTAAAGGGAGTATGAAACACGCTCTTTCCTTGAATCTATGCACAGTTTCTCGATGTAATTTTCATTCAACTCCCTTAATTTAGCTCTAATCTTCAATGTTTCCTTTATTACTCACAAAAAAGTATCTCAGATAAAAGATTATATATCAGACATTTCCTGTATTTGTTTTAGAACAATAATCCCAGACATATTCATGAATTTTGTTACTCTTCCAAAAATATTTGTTTAGTAATTGGTAAATCTTCTTGTATTTTAATTTTAAATGCATATTGCCGCATGTCACAAGATCTGTAGCGCTGCATTCCTTGAAAAAATTTCACTGCAGAAAAAATATAAGGGATAAAAACTGCACCATACCATTAAATGTGAAGAGTGAAACGAAATTTATAAAATTCCTGTGAGTGAAAGTTTTCTTCAGCCCAAACAAGGAAATTGTACGAGTTAAATACACCATATGAAAGAAAGTGAATCTCATCCCTCCACATAATGTTCAATGGTCATTCAGTGTTAGCGTCCATCTCAAAAAAGTGCAACGAAAAGGTTTGTTGTCCATTAATATCAATGAGTAAGCAAGAATTTATAGTGATAGTTCGTGACGGGCTCACGCGTCTTTTCTTTAACATAACCTCTGGGTTCTTTGACGGCCAAGATTAATGGCAACTCTTTTCCAACGAAAACCCAAGAAGAGAAATGCGAATAAGAAATGCAAATAAGATAGCTTTTAAAAGAACAGAAGTTTCAGTAAAATGAATGACAATTTGATGAATGTTATGTTTGGAGGAGATACAAGCGTGAATTGACAGCCTATCGTAAAGTTACCTAAAAACCCGGCCATTACTACAAGGCACACACGCCCAGACGTTTCCATTTAAAGACTGAAGTTAAGTTGAATTAAGGTAGGACTGATTATTTGATATTAAGACTTGTAATATTATTAGAAGTGAGAGTAGGCGGATAATATAATTATTTAGAGAAAGTGATCTAAATTACGTGATTCGGTTTAACTATCTTTTTGTGTGTTGGTTCATTCTAGATTCTCACTAGTTAAATTTATCTAAATTGTTAGACGTTTAAGTTCTATTCTTAATAAAGTCATATTAAGTAATATAAGTAAAGGGAGTATGAAACACGCTCTTTCCTTGAATCTATGCACAGTTTCTCGATGTAATTTTCATTCAACTCCCTTAATTTAGCTCTAATCTTCAATGTTTCCTTTATTACTCACAAAAAAGTATCTCAGATAAAAGATTATATATCAGACATTTCCTGTATTTGTTTTAGAACAATAATCCCAGACATATTCATGAATTTTGTTACTCTTCCAAAAATATTTGTTTAGTAATTGGTAAATCTTCTTGTATTTTAATTTTAAATGCATATTGCCGCATGTCACAAGATCTGTAGCGCTGCATTCCTTGAAAAAATTTCACTGCAGAAAAAATATAAGGGATAAAAACTGCACCATACCATTAAATGTGAAGAGTGAAACGAAATTTATAAAATTCCTGTGAGTGAAAGTTTTCTTCAGCCCAAACAAGGAAATTGTACGAGTTAAATACACCATATGAAAGAAAGTGAATCTCATCCCTCCACATAATGTTCAATGGTCATTCAGTGTTAGCGTCCATCTCAAAAAAGTGCAACGAAAAGGTTTGTTGTCCATTAATATCAATGAGTAAGCAAGAATTTATAGTGATAGTTCGTGACGGGCTCACGCGTCTTTTCTTTAACATAACCTCTGGGTTCTTTGACGGCCAAGATTAATGGCAACTCTTTTCCAACGAAAACCCAAGAAGAGAAATGCGAATAAGAAATGCAAATAAGATAGCTTTTAAAAGAACAGAAGTTTCAGTAAAATGAATGACAATTTGATGAATGTTATGTTTGGAGGAGATACAAGCGTGAATTGACAGCCTATCGTAAAGTTACCTAAAAACCCGGCCATTACTACAAGGCACACACGCCCAGACGTTTCCATTTAAAGACTGAAGTTAAGTTGAATTAAGGTAGGACTGATTATTTGATATTAAGACTTGTAATATTATTAGAAGTGAGAGTAGGCGGATAATATAATTATTTAGAGAAAGTGATCTAAATTACGTGATTCGGTTTAACTATCTTTTTGTGTGTTGGTTCATTCTAGATTCTCACTAGTTAAATTTATCTAAATTGTTAGACGTTTAAGTTCTATTCTTAATAAAGTCATATTAAGAATTTAAAATGTCTGATTATTATGAAAACCCCACACCTCTAGCTCACGCTGACAATCAAAGATATGGTCATCAAAGAGGGGCCATATCACAAGTTGTGTAGCACTTTTTCAGGAATCTTGTGAGCAGTGGCATGAGATGAATCAATAATTTCTGCAATATTCCAAATATTAATGTTGCCCATGAAACATGACTGTCTTCTTCAATTTGTGTTAGTGTAATATCCACTACGTGTCTATTAACACATTATCATCCTCTTCCTGGATGAGCTGCCAATGATCCCTTTGCTTCAAATTTCGTAATTAAGTTTCTTATTCCTCGGTTAGTGAATGGACCTTTTCTACATCACTTTCAAAGACCAAAAGTTTCTTAAGGCTTCAATAGCCACGCCACCATTTTGTTAAAATAATTTCACCAGCAAAATACATTCATAATCAATGTAATTTTCCTACGAATGGAAACAGTATGGCATCTCAGGTATGTTTCTGAAAAAATGCATGATTACTGCTATTTTCCCTTATACATCCTCAACAGATGATATAGTTTTCAGAACTAACTTTTTATTATAAATAAATTTCTCATTATATCTCTCGTTATTTCGACATCCAAATTCCATAAAATTCTGCTGAATAGTTTTTGATACAGTCTGTTCGCGATCATCAAGTTTAGTTATGGAAACGTATTTATATTTAAACGTAATATCGAAAATAGAACACCGAAAAGAAGTGGGCAGAAAATTATGCAAATATCATCAGACTACCTCACTGAGAAACGCAAATGATATGAATATGCACACAACTCCGGCACACATTGGTTAGGATATAAGGAAAGAAACCTACACTATGACCAATACCCTTGCGTTGTTTCAGTCACAGAAATAAATGAGAAATTTTTTATTGTTGTTTCACAGAAGACGCGTCAAATAGCAGAGAATATCAAGTTGCCGCCAATGGAGGAAGTTCCAACAGACAAAATATTTTAAGAGGAGCCAATTGCCCGCTGACACCCCCCTATTCGCATCCACGGTGAAGCGTGGTGTCAGACATGGTTGAAATGTATAAATATGGCAAATTCGAGGGTGCCGGTGTGGTCTAAGTGACATCTGCTCAATTGGATTGAGTCATTCACCTATCTCGAAAGACTCATCTGTCACCCTTTTGCAGCATGTGCAGATATGCAGATACCCTCGATATTCTCATATCGACAGAATCAACATCCGTCATTTGGTTGCAATTGGACCATACTTATGGTGTCTATTAAGAAGACTAACACTAACCCAATATCTCAAACAACTCCATCTTAAATGGCATCGAGGTAAAGTGGCGTGAACAACGGAATGGTTGTGTTCTCAAACAAATTACGCTTTTCTTTGTCGAAACTTTGTTATTGTGTTTGAGTGTGAAGCCGACATGTTGACAGGTCCAATCCAGAAGCATCTGAGGAATTCCAAAGCGTGATAGAGGATTATGGTTGTGTCATCACGTACGATAGCAGGGTTCTCCAGTTCATTTTAAGAACACTGTAACAATCCAATGATCTAAAAATGATGTGGTCTCTGTGACTCTCCTCTTCTTTCGAAGGGGGGGGGGGAGGCATTGCCCTTTATCTGTAGGACAACACCTAAATGCACCTTCTACTCATCGGTCACTGTGTTCTGCGGGATGTACAGATGCTTTCCTGGTCAATATTCTATCCTCATAAGTCACAAATTAAATACATATGGAACTTTATTGGATGGCCACGTGCATGCATTTAGGTGATGAACTGTAGCAAACGATTGACAAGGAATGAAGACTCATCTCTCTCTCCCACACACAGTCACTCTCATAAACTCTGTACATGATGTACGTGTTGTTTCTTGCATTGTCGTCTTTTGTGGTCGTATAACTAACCAATTAAACGCTGTTCTTTTCCTATGTTACGAGTATCATTTCAAAATAGATATCACTTAGTGATCAGTGTTGTCTTCTTCTTTTTGCTGAAATTCTTTATTAGTGATGCATTTTCAATGTCATGCAGAGTATTTTTGAAGAAAAAAATTATGAATTCAAGAACGGACGACTAAATTTTGCATCTCTTTGCAATATCCGATAAACTACTAATTAGTGTTTGCATTTTTGATTTGAAGAAATACAATTGTTTAATTTATCGCTCATAAGCATTTTTAAAAAGAAAATAAGAAGAAAAGGTTGATCAAAAGCCAACATAAATAAAATGAAGGCACAATATAGTACCTTGAAATATTTAACTAAGTAAATAACAAGAAAGAAATTGTAAAATTAAAAACTTTAAATTGGTATTTGTAATAGTGATACGAGTGATAAACATGCTAATTTGGTTTCAGTGAAAACTTGTAAAGGTTTAAGTAATTTTATTAGTATATAAAGTGAAGGAGAAACGTTTTATCGTGTTTGTGTAAAATATTTCTTAAGATAATTTTTTTTTTAAATTTTTGAAACACTATTTATTACATTTAAAGTGATTACAATAATCCTTAGCTTTAGAGACCACACATGAACGTAGCTGTTATGGATAAATATAATTATTGTTTTTCTGTTCATATGAAGTAGAACAGATTCTAGATATCAACTTGGAAAGATAGATATCAACTTGGAAAGATAGATATCAACTTCTAGATATCATCTGTTTCAATTTCTTCCAGTGTTCACATCATCGCTTTATATTTTATCATACTAATCTCGGACTTTTTCTGATAATTACTAGAAAGACCTAAAGAAATCACTCGTTAGAAAAGCAGAACATGCCTCCCAGTTGATGCCTATAAGATCTCAGAAATAACTTTTTAGTAACTAATTTTACAGAAACTTTTTGTTCTGTTAGATAATTACCGACAACGAAAAGAACAAAATATAATTTTAATCGGCCGAATGAAACCGATCAGACATATATTTCAGTAACTATTACTGTCATAATAATTTTATGCTGATCATCTAAGACAGCAGAGGTTTCTTCTGGCGACCACCCGAAGCCCAGTCACTTTTCAGAAGCCAAACTGTCGGTTAGTTCGAGGGCAATGCAAGTTCGCTTATAAGTTTTCTTTGCCATTTTAATGATTTTTGTTGCTTGTTAAGATAAGAAAAATTGCAATGAACGTAATCTGAATTCTTTTCAACTGGTTTCCAGCAATGTAATGCTGATATCTGAATCTCTTTAATCTGAGCCACGTAACACTCTAGACTTCTATAAGGATGTAACGGTTCTGAAATGCAACACTCGTTTATACTATATACATGTATATAATATTTTTAAAAATTTCATATTCATGATTCCGAAGAGTGTCTTGCTGATACGGGGATACACAATGAAAGAGTCAGCAATTTATTTTTAAGGGGTTGCCACGCATATGAATATTGCCTTAGAATCTCAATTGCGCTTTAGAATCAGTATTCGCGCTATTTTATTCATAGAGTTATATTCATGTGCATTACGAGCTCATAGTTGTACATCTGTATATTAACGTAAAAGTAAGGAAGCAATTGCCAGGACGTAAATAATGAATGGCATTGTACATGATATCACTCAGCATTATATGGATTTTTCTTCAGTTATCACTAGCTCAACTTCTTAATGCTAAATGTGTGAAGCAGCTATACACATTCGATAGAATTCTCGTACCTACAATATCTGTTATTTCTTTCTCTAGCCAAAATCCCATTTTAATAATTTTTCCCGTCCTTAATCTTTTTGTATATAAATATGTTTCCTTAACCATATACTTTTTTTAAATACGAGGCATGTCTGGAAACTAAAAGTGCCGTTTCTTTCTACCACAATCGCAACGGTATCATTGGAGTTGCAACTCTTGCGTGCGTGTCTCTGGTTGATTGTCAGTACAGTGATGCCATTATAGTTGGATTGTGTTGTTTTGACATGTGTTAGTGAACTTTCAAAATGTTTAAGATGATTGCCGATCCGGGAGACAATGAAATGCGTTCTGAAATCCATTTTTTGAACTCAATAAATATTACATGCTGTTCATTGTCAGCATGTAGATATTTATGGTGAAAATGTAATGAGTGATGGAATGATGGTTCGACAACTCAATGATGGGTGTACCAACACTCCTGACGATGCACGGAGTGGGTAGTCTTCTATTGTCATTAAAGGTTTGGTTGAAAAAGTGAATGAGAAAATTCGTAAAAGCAGATGGCTCTCAATAAGGCTCATTTGTGATGAGTTTCCACAAAGAATTTTTCAGCAATGGCTTCTTCACTGGCGGCATCTTTCTTTGTAGAGGGTATAGACAAGTTGGTTTCCCGATATGAAAAATATCTGAACGATGGGACTACGTAGAAAATAAGTTTCCGACATGTTCTTTTATGTGAAAATAAATTTTGTTTTGAAAAAAGTTTCTTTTATGCGAATTTTTCCAATACGATGCTTAGTTTTCTGACACGTGAATGTTATAAAAAAATTCTGTTAAATCGAAATATTTTCTTTAAATTTCTTATTAGCGCGTCTATGAAAATAGGACGAAAAATTTTTATTCTACACCTGAACTTTGAGAGAGCGAATAAGAGTAGCAGAATTTTTTTTTAAATAAAAGTTTACTAGGATAGCTGATGAAAAACAAGCTTCAAATAAGAAAACAATAAGAAATATTCAAGAATATGTCTTCGGAAATAAAAATTGACAAATGACCCAAACTTGATTCTTTGTCAAATTTGCAAGGTAATTGCATATAATATGAGAAACTGTGTGTATTTTTTTTTTCTCCTTCCATGTCAAAGTATTTATTTTCCAGATTGTTACAAGAACAAATATTTCTTTCATGGTGAGTGATGATGAAAGCTATTTAAGAAGCAAATAAATAATGATCTTAAGGTCATATTTTTTTTCTTCTTCACAGTATTGCTTCTCAAGGATGGGAAAGAATACTTGTTTATTTTCTCTTTTTTTAAACTAGTAAAGTAAGTTCGAATCAATATTCATCCTTTTTTTTTAAAGTATTCAGAAATTTATTCTGATAAAATTATAAGTATTAAGGGCCCAGAACAGAAATCAAAGTGAAAAGAACTATAAATCAACTGATAAAGATCATCTGATACACCGGAATAATGTTAACTAGATATTTTTAAAGAAAAAGTAAAATTAAAAGCTTATGTTGAAGTAGAGATAATGAAAATTAAAAAGGTATATTTTCAACACCTTAAGAATAAAACCTTATTATAGTATGTATATATATTACTACATATATATATTTATAGAATAAAAACTATGAGAACAATTTGAATTTTTTAAAATTTGCACATATACTGAAAAATTATGTCTAATATTTTTTTTAGAATAAGATACTTTTTTTATTCCTCTCAATTGTAGTATTTGAATTGATCATGAGTTTTAGATATCACTGATAACATCAATCACTGATAACAAGTTACAAACCCTCAATTTCTGACTTTTCAAAGAAACCTTAGATCAGATTTGGCAACCTTTGGCACGGATGCCACATGTGGCACGCGGTACAGTTATCAGTGGCACTCTGCACCACTTTACAAATTTGTCAATTTTTGAGTGGATGGAAGTTGATAAATTTGTAATGGACCTTTTTGACAAACATCTTCAGAGTTTTGGACATTTAGGGAATTATGAAAAAATCTGAAAGATAACTCTAAAGATACATTTACAACTATTTTGTAAATTATTGAATGTCATTGCTGGAGAAATTAAACTGTTAGAAGAAAGAAAATTGCATGTACTTTGCTTTCCGCTTTTAGTTCCACATATCCGAGTAAGAAATCTTTCCTCATATGAACAATATTTCGAGTTACCACAAAGAAATTTTTTAACAACTGAATTCTCAAAATCGTGTCAAATTGAAAATACAAAATTATTCTCCTGATTTTGCTGTATGAAAGTAGCAAGTACTAGGTTTAAATTAAAATTTTTATTTATCTTTTTATTTAACTGTAATGAAGGGAAATGCTTTTATTTTTTGTTGTCTAATTCTTATTTTAATAATTATGTTTAAAAGTACGTAATATATGTACAATTACGATTTTTTTTAATTTTTATTGAAGAAATAGTTTATGCTGTTTATTTTTATGTTAAGAAGTATGTTTAAATGATGCAGAATTAATGTATAATGAAACTGTAAATCTATTATTTAACTCTTTGCATGCATTATCGCGGGAATCAATTGTTGAAAAATGCTCTACTGCATGATAGTTGAGTTATATTGGGAGATTGGCTTGGTTAGTTACTGGGCCACAGTTAAAAGGTTACCGACACCTGCCCTATATTATTGTGATTTAAAAATTAAGCTTAATTATCAGTGGATTAGTTATATCTGTGCTGTTCATTAACAAATGAATTACTAGTTCCGTTTTTTAATTTATCTGGATATTGTTGGATTTCTCTAATTAGATGAGCTGGAGTGGAAAAATTTCCGTTTACTAAATTTGGGTGTCCCCTCTCCCATTTCATTTTTAAAAAGAATTATCAATGCAATAAGGATATAATTCACGTTGGATTACAAAAAATATTCATCAGTAAATTTGTTTCAAAATTTCATTACAATAGCTGCAAAAATATTTTAGAATCTCAGTTGATTTCAGTCAATTGAAAACATTATGAATTTTTATCTTGTAAATATATATAAGAAAGCGAAATATTTATTATTCTTTGCACCTGCCAATGACTAGTAAAATTTGAGTTTGCAAAGTATTGTTGAATAAAAGGTATTAGCGACATTGTATTTTAACTATTCTCATGATATCTCTCAATATATTATACTGTTCGAATTAATTGGACAAACGGGATAAAACGATTTTTTCTAAAATCTTTGCTTCTAATCATTTGATATATTAAATAGACTGAAAGGTCTTTATATTAATACGAAGCATGTTCTCTTTTAGCATAAATGACTTCTTGAACGCGTTTTGGCATTCACTTCGCTAGTGCATCGCCCATTTTCTTAATTTTATCAACGAGAAACTACACTTGTATAACAATTTTAATCATTCGTTCTGATGTCGTGCAATTCATCTTAGCTAAGAGATTCTTGAGAATACGCTATAAGTTCTCAAAATGATTTTGGTCTGGGGAATTACCATCCGAACAATCATTTGTATTTTATTTTCTCGCATAAAAGTGTGAACTGATATCGAATTGTGACAAAGGGCCAAGTCCTGGTGAAATGTTCCGTCGAATGTTATCATGAATTGAACAAGCCTACTACGTAATATTTGTATGTATTTGACAGAATTCATCTTGCCTTTAAGATGAACTAAATTTCCAGTGTGCCAATTGTGAAAAACCTCCAAAACATCTCTTCAGAAGGTTGTTTTATAGTCTGTTGTGGACATGATCTGGTAACAGAGTTTCACTTTCACTTTGTCTTAATGTACTTGATTTGTATCCCTGCACAAATAAATGTGTTTCATCACTGTGAAAATTGCCTTCTTCCAGTCCTTAACAGTCTAAGATCGGTATTGTTTGGCTCATGATAAACGTTTTCCCATCATTTTCTGAGAGAGAAATTGTTTTTTCTCATGAGCTTGTTGCCTTATGAACAATTTCCAGAAGGTTTTGCGTACAATTGAGACATTCACTTCAACACTATAATCTCATAAATCCTTTCGAAGGTCTGTTCTTGTCTTCTTGGGATTTATTTTGCAATTTCTTATTAGAATTTTATCTGTTCTTGGAGTAGTTTTCCGCTTTCTTCCACATTTTCCTTTACTTTTTAGAGAGGATGTTCCCGATTCTTGAAATGCTCTTAGAATTCTTGAAACACTTGTTTTGTTCACACCAACTGTCGTAGCTATATCTCTCACAGTCATAGAAGTGTGCTCGTTAAAAGTGATCATTTTTTTCGGAGTAATATCCATCTTTGAACAAGCAAAAATAATACATGTTACAAGGAACGCAAAATTATAACTACAACAGCTGCCACAATGAAATGCCCACAACTGAGCTTCTGTTACACTAAAACCAGTCAAATGAGTAAATTACAGTCCAAATTGATCTGTCACACTACCTCCAGGCAGATGTAACCAATTTGTGGCAGTTCGAGATACCACAGGTAATCACATACCAACTTAGGCAAGAAAAATATGTTTGTCACAATTAATTCGAATAGTATAGTAATAACTGATAAAAATTTTAACAAAATAATTGATAAGCATATAACTCTTTAGGTGGCTAAGACTGTTCTTTTCATAGCATTTATTTAATATGGATCTAGAGAAGAATTTCACTCAAATTTAAAATATAAGGCTTTATATATTCTATACTTAAGGAATATTACTACTACTTGTGAAAATTTATATGTTAGAGCACAGAAGCGGAGAAATTTCGATGTTTTTATATTTTCAAATATTTTCCCATCCTCTTACACAGTTTATTTATTTTTTAAAAAAAATAAATATATTGTTTTTTATTTTTTCAAAATTTATTTTTCCCTTTAAATGTTATTAAAATCCGCTCTCAAAAAGCCTGAAAATTCTTCAAGAATTAGCCCTTTTTCTATCTTGTTTAAAATGTAAAGGTTTTCTCGGAGATATTGTTATCAATTGAAGGTTCGTATATATTTTATAGCAATCAAAGAAATATAAAACATAATAAGTTATTAAAGTATTTTTTCTGAAACACATTTATAAGAAAAGCAAGAGTAATACGAATAAGTGGGAAAATAAGAGTTAAGAGATCTTGAATATTTGCATGTAATAGGTAACTTCAAGTGTTTACCTAAAAGTTCCTTTTAGATTTTAAAGCAAAAAAAGAAAGAAAGAAAGAAGAAAAAAAAGAAAATGTGTTCCTTAAAATACACTCATGGACAAAAAAATTAGCACACCAAAAAGGAGTCATCAAAATGAAACGAAATTTTACATACGTAATTATTACTTTGATATAAGTAAATAATTAGAAAGTCAAAGAAAAATTATCATATATTTCAGAGAAAATGAGAAAAGAACGGAAGATTTAATACCCTGTTGAACCCCCTCTAGCGCGAATGCACGATGCGATACGATCAGTTATTGAGGCATACAAGTTCTGTATGATATCTTGAGACATTTCGTTCCATATTTGCTGTAACTTTGCCTGTAGTTCGTTCAAACTCGTGGGATGCCCAACTCTCCGTCCCAAATGATCCCAGATATGCTCGATTAGAGACAAATCTGGGGATAGGGCAGGTCAAGAAAGGGTAGTAACAGTGCAGAGACAGTCTTCTGACACCCTTGCCGTGTGAGACCGAGCATTGTCTTGTCGAAAAATGGCTCCTGGAAGCCGTTGCATGAGTGGCAACACAAGTGGTTGAAGGATGTCATGGACATACCGCTGGGCCGTCATGGAGCCTGGATCAATACTGGTGGTGACTGTGTATTGTAGGCAATGGCACCCCATATCATCACACCCTCTTTGGGAGCGGTGTGTTGCTGTAAACCAAAGGCAGGATTGAGGCGTTCACCACAGCATCTCCACACACAAACACTATTGTCATCACTGCTGAGATTGAATCTGGATTCGTCGCTAAAGACGACCTGGTTCTATTCCACTTCAGTCCAGTTTCTTCGTATGCGGCACCCTTCGAAACGGAGGCGTTGATGGGTGTGCGTCAAGAGCAGCACACGTAATGGGCGCCTCGATCCCAAATGTCCTTCAGCCAGGTGCCTTCGTACGGTTCGAGAAGACACAGTGGCTCCTAGTGAAGACCGGATGGCGGCCGATGAAGCAATTGTCTGTACGCGTGCATTTCTTACGATGTGGCCGTCTTCTCGACGACTGGTCTGACGAGGACGTCCTGAGCCTGTTCTTCGTATAAATGACATCTCTCGGATCCACTGGTCCCTACACCTCCTCACAACACAGTCAGAGTGGCCTAATTGACGAGCTACTTGCTTGGCTGACCACACAGCTTCCATCATGCCGATGATTCTCCCCCTCTCAGACTGCGAGAGCTGTTCATATTGTCTTCGAAAACGGCATAATGGCATGTCTACCTCAACTCTTACTTTGTAAACGATTCAGCACACTTAAACAAGCTTTGGTTACCTGTTTTATACTCCACGGAGAACGATGTTAAACGCCCTCTACCGGCTATACGTAAAGCGCAATCACGCTGCATTTCTAATCATTTGCATATCTACCCGACGCGACGTGTACCTTCATGCCAAGTTTAGTTATGATCCCGCAATTATTTCTTGGTGCGCTACTTTTTTTGTCCATGAGTGTATATCGTTTAATTATTTCATTTAATTTTCTTTTACTGGGCTTCGTTTTTGTCATTTGCTAAGAAGCATTCATATAATCAAATGTGAGCATCGAATTGTTAGACCCTTTTTCCTACTTAACAGGATAATGTATGTGAACCTATATTTTATAATTACAGTTTATATGAATTAAAAATTAACGTATATATACGTTTAATATATTAATTGTCTATGTATTTGATAACTTATTTTCAAGTAAATATGGATAAATTTTGTAAAATGGCATTTAATTAATTGATAAATGAATTTTTCAATGCATAATTTTTCCATGATGAACGCATTCTATAATTAGTTTATTATTTAAAATATACCCCAATGTACATTATTGACTGTTTTGACCAAGATGATTAACAACAAACAAAAAGAAGATTCAGCAATTTTATATTAAAATGTCAGGTTAAGGCGATATAGTACTATGCAATTCACAAAAATCGGTCGAAAAATCAAATCTAATTTTCTTAGCCTATGTTATTCTTTATATGCTTTTCTATAACCTCACAAAATTTGAAAGATCTAAACTAAAAAAACCCGCAGAATGATGATAACTTTTACGTTAGTTTTTATTCACATCCCTATGGCAAATCAAAAATTTAAACTTACATCAGAAAGATAAAATAACTAGTTTGTCTTCATTTAAAATGCTAAGGCACTTTTTCTACTTTGCCTAATACTTTAACTTTTTTTTTATCAATTACTATTAGTACTTGTAACAAAATTTGGTATGCATTTTTGATCAAAGCAATACTTATTTTTTTAAAAATAATTGAATTAAGAATTTATGCATTTTTTAAGGAATTTTCAATAAGCATTCATAAAAAAAATTATTGTATGAATACCACAATCATGTTATCGCAAAACCCATTGCGACTTATGTTATACATAGTTTGACGTACTTGTAAATCAAATTTCATGCGTGTACGTAAAATTTGTAGGAGGAGTAGCCTTTTAAAATCACTTCCCATTTTAAGTTTTTTCCTTAAAAAAATTAAATGGCTAGCTTTTTGGGAAATTCTGAACACAAAATCTGTTTTACATGGTATACACACATAGGAGGCAGCAAAAGAATTTTTGAAAGTCCTTAAATTAAAAACTTTTACTTAAATCGTACCATGTTCTCTTAATGTACAAATAATATTTTATATTAATTTTCAATCTATTTAATAAAATACGTGACATATACTAAAGATATTCAAAGCATCAATAAAAGATCGAAGGAATTTATGAGCTCAGAGGTATAGAAGAGTAAGAACCATTTTAAGCGTTTTTTCTATGACTTGTCTACAAAACTGAATGAACAGCATTTTTCTCGTGTTTTATGCTCTTACAACGCTTTCATTGTTCTGCTGAAAAATGGGAGGAAAGAACATTCTTGAAAGTTTCGTAAAATCTAGAAAGTCAAGACACACTTCCTTGGGAAAAATGATTTATCCTTAAATTTTGTCGCTTACCTCGACCTCAAACTGTGGGGATGAGTAACTTATTCACGTTGAGAATTCACATGCACGGAAATAAAGAAATAAAAGTTGAAAATGTGCATTTCCTATGCTTTTTAGTGTGTTCTTGGGTCAAGGCACTTTTGCTTAGAAATTTGTTTCACTTCTACGTCTGATTAAGAATATATGAATGAGTTTTAATCCATTCGTCATCCAGGTATTTAAGTTAAGTAGTTTTAAATTAATTTATCTAAACAAAGTCGTTTATCCGTCAAAACTTTTGTAATCTTTTTTTTCAGAGAATAATTTTAAAAAAGATAATTTTTGATTTATTACCTGGTTTTGCCATACGAAATCGAATGAAATATTCATGCGGTAAGGGTTATCTAGTGATATATAATAATTGTAAATGCCCTTTTATTCTGCAACGAATCTATTATATACTTTTTAGTTAATGAAACTACACCTACAAATCAAATTTTTCAAATTGCAAGCAATTATAGCTGATGATATATATAATTTATTTATATTATATAAAGCAAGTTATTGTTGTTGAAAACTTGTTATTTTAAATTATCAATAAAAATAAAAGAAACATGTTTCAAATTAAAGGGGATTTTTTCTGTATTCGTTTTAATTTCATGTTTTATAATAACTTAAAATTTTATGTGTCTGATTTTAAGAATTACTTAACTGCACTACCAATTTCAAAAATGTATTGGCAGTTTCAAATTTATACAGTAGTGGTCAAAACTGTAAATACTTTTTTTATTTTGTGTGTTTAATGAAAATGAAATGCCCAGCATAATGCTGATCTTCATATGTCATTTGAAAGAATTAAAGTTAAATTTAAAAAGATAAAAATAAATTTCTTTCTGAGCACAAAGTAATGAATTTTTTTAAATATTAAGGGTAACTAACTGAATTCACATTTTTTATTAATTTAGCTTTAAATGTATTTTGATTTTGAGTATAAATATTTTAAAATTACACAAAATTGTTCATTTTCTAAAAATATATACATTTGAGTATAGAAATTTCAGGAAATATATACACACACATGTATGAAAATTTTTTTTGCCACCTTTGTATGATTAGCAAAAATAAGGATATTATGAACATTATATTATTACACTAAAAATGGGCATCGGTTTAAGAAAAACACAGATAAAATTTAAAATAAAAAAAAGTAGAGAGGCTTTATACCCAAATTAAGTTAATGTATATTTATCTCTTTTATCTAATAAGTTTTGAAAAATACTTCACTAGTAATACCTATTAAATTTTTTGTTCAGGAACTTGAGTTCACATTAAAAAAATATTTTAAGAATCGGATTTGAATTTTTTTCAGGTTGTCTTCACATATGGTAAAGGAATAGGACTTAAAATTGGAGCCTTTCTTAATTAGAATAGTGCCCCAAAATTAATATTATATATTGATTTCATTATGTATAGAGAACAGAGCATATTTATTTTATTACACTAATCTTTTTTATCCTCCATAATTAATATCCTGTCATGCAATTTAAAAGAGAGCCTATACTCCACATATTTAAAGTGAAAAATTATTTATAGAATATTCTGAAATTTCTCAAAAACGCAGTATTATAAACAAACGTATAACATTGGAAATTTCGGGAAAGTTGAGACAGTTTTCTGTCTGAAAATGTGTTCCACGTTTTAACTCAGGTATTTAGTGGATATTAACTTGAGACAAAAAAATTCAGTACTTAGAATTAGTTTTTAATATTTAATTATATTAGTGCTTTTAAAATAAATTTGACCGCCAAATATTTTAAACTACAACTTTTTATAAAAATATTTTTAAATATAATTTATTATTATTGTTCTTAAAGAAAGAGTTCTTTAATGGAAAATATAAAAATATGTAAGCTACTGTCATAAAAAAATAAGGGGAAATAAATTAAAAATCGTGTTTGCAATGTTGAGATAAAATAATGATGAATTTTTGTAAATTGGTAAATGAGAATTTATATTTTATAATATAAATACTTTTTTAAAATTTGTATCATATATTAGAAGTAGAAAATTCCGAAAATTTTTATTAAAGTAAAACAAGGACTAGTGATTTGCTGTTACAGGTTAATTGTATTGATGCATAAGTTTGCCATTTGCAGACAATTAAAAGAAAATTCTTTCTTTTTTTAAAAAATCTAAATTTTATTCATTGATAAAATGTTAGAACTATTAACTTTATATGTATACGTTTAAAATGTATAAGGTTTTAATAAAATTATGTTTATTTAAACAAATATGAAATTTTAACTTACAAAAATGTAGAAACTATATGCTCTAGGATTAATTTATATCATAAGCAAAAATATTAAAACAATTTCTGATATTGTCAAATATAAATTTTTCTAGAAAAATGAAATGAGCACAGAAAACTGCTCATTAAAAATAACTAAAAATTAAGTTACTTGAATTAAAATATATTTCGTTCAAAAGCAAATTGATTTTTAGAAATTGAAATTCCCTACAAACAGAAAGATTTAGATTTTAGGAAAAATATCACACAGTAAAAACTGCGCCTTAATTTTTTTTGTTTTGTTCAATTAAGCTTAAATGTTCAAAAATATGACTAATGGGAAAATAAAGTCTCCTATAAATTATTTTAGATTAGCCTTCTACATTTAAATAAATTATTTTAAGTAGAAATCAATTTTAGAGGATGAAAAATGTTATACATTTTTTGCATCATCCAAATAGTATTTCTTTCTAAGCGTATTGTACTTAAAATGTTTGAGGTATTTCACCAATACCTTTTTGGACTTTTTTGAATACATTATCTTTACATTCAATCTTTAAAATGTTTTACATATTTCTTATTGCTGAATAAGTAATAAAGAAAAGTCCTTTGCTAATTACATTCGTATTCACGAACAAAAATTGAGCATAAATTAACTCATTTATCACCTGGTGAGGTAGGTGCCTCATTTTCCCAAAGCTTTTCACAAGAAAACTCAAATTAACTGCTCAGCTTTTGTTTTGCTGTAACTTCACTATACAGTTTTGACAGTTCGAAAAAAAAAAGCAAAAAGAAAGAAAAAAGGGGGAAATGAATACAACACCGGCAACACAAGAAAGCGAAAAGGGGAAATTTTCCATTCAAGACTTAAGAAACTACACGCCCATCATCAAAAGTTAATGATTTCCATGGCATCAGCAAGCAATTTTGGAAAGATAGATTCGTGACAAGAAAAACAAAGCTAGCGGAAGGTGGAAAAAAAACTAGTAGTTGAGGAGAAAAAAAAAAAGAAAGACTAGGCTAAATGTGATCCGCCAGGCGAAGAACTCCCATTTTTCAACCGTCAACAGAGTTCACTGAGCAGTTTAACTCATTCTGAATTGAATGCCGACCTACTCGACGTATTGTTTACAAAAAGCATTGCTATCTGACTGCTGTTTAAACTTTAAATGAAGGATCTACCTACTTATACTTAAACCACAGTCAAATGAATTTTAATAATTCTTAAAACTAATTAGAGTTCGGACAAATATAAAATCGTTTGCCTTTAAGAAGTATATTTACTTGAAAAACCAAACGATATTTATTGAGAATATAATAATGTATTCTAAATTAAAAGTAAAAAATTGTTGATAGAATGAAATAAAATTTTAACTGCATGATTAAATAAATTTCCTAGAATAAGGAAATTTAACTGAGATTACTTATTGGATTAATTATGGATTTTCTTCATTTGAAAAGGATAATGTTCGATAACTTCATTGAAATGTTTAAATTCTTCATCTGTTGTACTTTATTTATATTTCATTCGACGGAAGCATTCCACTCTGGTGCACCAGTAGAGGCATGTGATTCGTTGCTTCCAAGACATCTTCATACATCTCCCAAACCTGCTTCTGAATCTCCTTTTATATTTACGGCATCTGCACGTCATTTTTATCCAGACTCAAAGAGAAGAAAAATAAAAGGTAAGAATTTGATTTAAAAATACACCATTTACTTCTAGATGTAGTAAATATGAATATTAAAAATAACTTTCACTTTTTTATTGGTAAAATAAAACATATTAAATAATACACAGTTTTTAATTAAAAAAAATTTTCTGTGGCAATACCGAAGTGAATGGAAGTTCGCTGATAACTGATGTTAATCCTTCTAATTTAAGTTGTTTATCCTTTTAATTTCTGTTATCTATTACGAAACTTAGTATAGTATTACAAGTAAATAAAATATCGATGATAATGAAAATATTCCTTCTAATTCAGTATGACTGTGTTTTCAGCTTCCGATTTAGATAAAGTATTCCTTTCATTTACAAATTATTTAACACATAAGTTTGAATCATATGTAACTTAAACATAATTGCATGACAGTTAATGAATATAAAATATTCTATATTTAAAAATATTATTTCACACACACACACACACAAGTTTTGAAAATGAAATCTAAGCCTTTTTTGAATTTTGTAATGCTTATTATATTTTAGTTGTACTTTTTGATTATTTTTTATCAAAATTCTAGAGTAATATTTTAAAATACAAAATTTAAAATTATATGAATGACGGTTTCATTCTTGTTCAGTTTGGAACAACTTCTATCTGACTCCCAGGTATAAATTAGAACTTCATAACATTTTATAGAGCTCTTAAATAAATGTGATTTAAATTATCATTTAATAATATATTTTAAAAATATATTATAAAAATATATGATGAAATGTTATATATTTTTTAAATTATAAATATTTTTTTTAAAAAAAAATCCTTGAAATTTCACAAAATTGAAATTTTTTTTAAAGTGTTTAATGTTTAATTAAAATATGTTTTTGAAAATGAGGATTTTTGCTCATTATTTTATTGCAATTCATGTAAAAAGATAGTAAGCAAAAATTACAGAGTTAAAAGTTTTAAAAATGAGACAATTTCAAATTTTGCCTTAATATACAGTGGACCACAAAAGTGTTCGTACACTTGCAATTTCCAATAAAATTTAAAGTTTTCGACTACTAAAAATTAATGTATCGGAATTGTAATTTTTTTATTATATCTACAACTCGTTCTTAATGGAATGGTGTAATCAATTTTTTAAAAATAGTATAACTATTATTTTTAAAAAATAATAATAATAAAACTACAAAAAAATTACGCCACAAGAAGTCTTTGTACACTTAACAAAAACCTCAACTTAGCTTTAAATATTGTATTTCTTTCTTAATTTAATACATGGTAGGATATCTTTTAGTGTACAAAACATTTTTTAAATGTCTGGTATAGATTTAATCAGTTTTTTTTTTGTAAATTCTGCATCGATTTTCTTCCATGGTTCTGTGATCATTGTATTTACTTCCCATTATGTGTTTATAAGTCATGTTTTCTTTTTTTTAAATCTAATTTTTACCAAATATGCTCTACTGGGCTAAATAAAGTGATTGAGAGTTGTTTTCAGATTTTGGGGACAGTTATAGAGGCACCAGCGGTGCACATTGAGAGCAGTGTGCTTGGCGTCATTACCCTGTTAAAAAATGAAGTCGTCTCAAATATCCAAATTTTGGGCGGATAATTTAAAATTTCCTTTTAAAATATTTAAATAGAGCTCATAATTCTCAATATCATCAAAAAATACCAAATTACCTTATCCCGAAGCCGATTTACAGACCCACGCAAGAACACCTCCACCTCTATGCTTCAGCTTGGAGAGGAGGAGTTCTTATTCCACAAAAATTCATGGATTAAAATTCCTCATTTTATCATTTAGAAGCTATTGTGCCCCCATCGGAACCAAAAATGTTAATTTTCTGTCATCCCAATCAATTTACTGTCAATTTTGAATTTCCTGAAACAATCTCAAGAATCTAGTTGGATCAATGAACCATGGAGGTGGGGTTAGGGTATAATTCGGCTTCAGAATTAGGTAATTTGTTTGTTTTTTTTTTATAATGGTATTATGAAGCATGAGCTCTATTTAATATTTTAAAGAGAAATTTTAAATTATCCGCCCAAAATTTGGATATCGGAGACGACTTCATTTTTTAACAGGATAAAGACGCCAAGCACACTGCTCTCAATGTACGCCGCTGGTGCCTCTATAACTGTCCCCAAAATCTGAAAACACCTTTCAATCACTTTATTTAGCCGAGTAGAACATATCTGGTGAAGATTTGATTTTTAAAAAAAAAGAAAATATGACATATAAACACATATGAGAAGTAAAAACAATGATCACAGAAGCCTGGAGGAAAATCGATACAGAATTTACAAAAAAACTAATTAAATCTATACCAAGACGTTTAGAAGTTATTCTGGACACTGAAAGATATCTTACTATTAAATTAAGTAATAAATTAAGTAATTGTTAAATTAATAAAATTAAGTAAATTATTAAATTATGTAATAAATACAATATTTAAAGCTATGTTGAGATTTTTGTTAAGTGCACGAAGACTTGTGGCGCAATTTTTTGGTAGCTTTTTGATTATTAATTTTTTTAAAAAAAAAATTATAATCAATACTATTTTTAAAAAATTGATTATGTCATTCTATTAAGAATAAGTTGCACATATCATAAAAAAATTACAATTCCGATATATTAATTTTTATTAGTCGAAAACTTTAAATATTATTGGAAATTGCAAGTGCACGAACCCTTTTGTGGTCCACTGTTATGTTGTATAAATGCAGATGCTTAGAATATTAATATAACATAGACATCGGAATCTAGAACTTTTTTCTAGAAATAAGTCTTAATTTTAAAATTCAATACTTAACTTTTACAATGTTATTCATTCAAGGAATTATTCAATAAAAAGTTGTTAAATAATAATACTGTATACAATATTTTCTTAAAATTATGGGCATTTTTTTGTACTTTTTGACGCTGTAATAACAATTCCATTTTATAACTGATTCGAAATTGGACATTTGATACTTCCACAAAAGTTATTTATACACATGTGTTGGGTTGTTTGATTAGATGTTTATTAACATAAGATCGCGCGTTCTCTGAAATAAGCGTGTGAATATTTTCACAGAATGGAAGTCTCTTTAAGAGATTTTTATGGCATAGTTATTCTAAAAAAATTTAACTGATTTATATTTTGTTATATTTTTAAACCCGTTTAATTTCGTAAAATTGAAAATAATTTTAATTCTAAAGCCTCACTTGATATTTAACTTGGAAAAACTTATTTATTTCTGATACAAAAAATTATTCTTCTTTCAAGGTGTTATAGATTCAAAGATTTGGAAAGAAATTTCGCAATATGACCAAGAAAATAATGATCAGAAGCGTTTACACATATATATACTATATCACTACATTTCTCTCTAAACAAATAACTGCAAGCTAGTGTTTTTTGTTTTTTCTTACTTCTCTACGTACAATTTTTTCAAGTTCATTAAATAAAATTAACACACTAAGAGACAACTGCTATTCCTATTTAATTTAACGACAACCAGAATTTCTTTCAAATGTAAAATTTTGCCTTAGAATTGAAAATAATACATTTAAATTAGATTTGATTTATTTGTGTCGGGATACAAAATTATAACATTCTAAATTAAATTAGGAAAAATTCTAAAAATTAAGATTGTTCATGAAAAAGGAAACTTTGCACCGCAACATTTAGTATCACTACATTTTCAGCTCATGTATTGACGAAGATATTTTTAAATATATCATGTAATCTTGGTGTTTTTATTTTCAGCTTTAATTTTTTGTTCGTTTTGCTTTTGTTTTATTTTTAGTTCATCAAATACCTGTAAAATTAAACATAAATCTTATTCCAGAATTTAGATCTGATAGTAAATTCTGATTTATTGAAAAGTGACACCGTCCTGTGTAATATTTAAGCTTTACAGTTTTCATTAATATTATTCTTTGCACTTCTTTAATTTAGCTTTGTTTATCAACAGTCACGCTATAATATAAATTTGGGCTATTCATGATGTAATTTGCATCGTACTGCACACCCAACTCTTTTTTTTACAAGGTAGATACGTTCTTTAGAAAACCGTACAAAAAATCGTGTGCAAAAATACATGCGACATACGGTAAATTTGGGGATTTGTTCCACAATTGTAAAAAATTGTGTAAGATGAAAAATCTTTAAATATCTTCCCAATAAACCATGTAAAAAAGTAATAGTAAAATTCATTTTAGATGTTTATAAAAACAAAACAATTCATTTTTGTTACAAAATAAATTAAAATTACTTTACAGTGAAAAAATTCAGTTAATAAGTACATATATCATATAAAAATTCAAATTAAAATTAGGAATAAAACTATGCTAACAAATATTTATCGTTACTCGATAACAATCGCGCGTGCACGTTTATTAAGAACTTGATTTAAAATGCTATCATCAGTAGATGTGTCAGATCTGTCTAGTACAACTTTCGTTTTTTGATTCAAATGAAGAATTTCGTTTGTTATTAATGCCTTTAGTTGGTTTGTTTGTTGATTAGCGGGGTTTTTTTTGGGGGGGGGGGGTTTGAAGTTTTATTGAATTTTATAATATTTGATATCCTGCTACCCAAAACTTATGATTCCGTTAAAATTTTAATGCACGTTCTATGTCAGGGTTACAAGTAAGAAAATGTTGTTCTCTATACTTATATCAAATTTCAAGCCCTCACGAATTAAATCTGCTGTTAATAGCTGAACTTCACCTTCGACTTCGTCATTATTGACTTCTTGATTACCATAAACTGTCATAAATTCGATAAAATCATCCTCATCTTAAGGGCATGAATCCCTAATTTTCTTATAGATTCGTGCTAGAACAAAATATTTGAGTAAAAAAAAAAAAATCGTTAAATTCGTATACCGTGTTACTTCAAAATTTTGTAAAAAAAACCCGTGTTAAAAAAGAGCTGGGTGTATTTGTTAATTTTGGCTACATCGGGTTCTTTATATTATTTGTACTCTATTCGATTGATCGTTGTTTGTATATCTTTTCTTTGGAACGTTAATGCTTTTTTAACTTAATATTTACTAACAGCTTTTTTTATACTTCTATTTTCATATTTGTCTTTTACATTATACATAGATTTGTTCCAATTGTACTCTTGAACTACTTTATAGACTTACGTCTATACCGATGACTGGTGTTTTATTTATGACCTTTTTGTCTCTCTCTAAATGCTGATTGGTGTCCTTTCTATCCTCCTTTGTTACTGAAATGGTGCTTTTTCCCCCTTTCTTTTGAGGTCGCTTTTGTAGCCACAAACCCGTGTTGTGGTGGATTCAGCCTCTTTGAAAGAGTAAGACAATCAGCTTTAATATCCTATTATAAGAAACCTTTATTAACAGCAGTTATTTCCTTCTACAGTCTTTGAAGCGATTAAGAAGACCTGTAGTGGGCTAGTTGTTAAAAATTTGTTGCATTCAATATTTAAGGTTATTTCGGATTTCACCGTAAAAAATACAAAGTAAAATACTTGGAATTGTTACACCAGTGGTCTCCAAACTTAGTCGACTCACCGAACCTTTAGGTAAGGTGTTTTCGGGGAACCTCCCAACCTTAGAAGAGCACATCTTAGTATAAAATACTTTATGTAAAGAATACTTTCTGCGTAATTAATGCTGGAAAAAAAACTTTTTTTGAAAGTATATTGGATTTTTTATTAAATTTTTTTAATATAATATCAATGTAATTTACTCATTAATGACATTAATTTGGGCTCCAGGTATTCACTTATCCTTATTTTATATTTAGTAACTAGGGTAATACGTCATAGAACGCAAATATACTTTTCATCACTTTTGTTGAGGCTGTCCGGCGCCGAATTTCTTTAAGTCCCCCACCCTGGTGGTAGGTGTAATTCGCGTTGGTGAGTGAGTGTGAGTGAATATTAACGTCACACTGTTCAGCTACACGAGGAGTTTTGACGACGGACCTGGTAATTTTCAACCATGGTCTAGAGACGAGGACGACACCTGAGCTGACACCCCCCTCTCCTAAATTCCACATTACACCAAAGGGAGGATGTTTGAGCTCTCGACAGGTTTAACGTGCAACGCTGCCTTACACGGCGGGTCTTCAGTGGTACTGGGCTCTAACTCGTGACAAGCCAGCCACGATCCGATACCTTGACCACTAGGCTACCGCGGCCACATGATTCGCATTGGAAAAACAACTTTGAATACTCGGGATCATAATCTTTCGTGGGATTATGAATCTTTTTTGCAAACACATTTATAATTTTCTTTTTTAATTTTTATTTTAACTTGTAGAAAACCTGAATATGCCACGTGGAGCTCCAGGGTTCGGTGGAACACAGTTTGAAGACCGATGTGTTACACGATAAATTACCCTGGACTTCTAAGATTTCGCATGGAGTGAACTTAGAAATCAAAAGTGTGAAATACAAATTTATTTTCTTAACTTCCAAACATTTGTAATTCTAAATTGTCCTTATCATAAAGCCATCGTTTGGAATTATGAGTTAGTGAGTAATATAAAGTAACTCACGAGGGCTATTGGCAACGGACCTCGTAATTTTGAACCATTGGATTTACGAGGTTCGTCCTTCTGAAGTTTCATATAACTACATAGCCAAGTTAATTTAAATCAATTGACCATATTAAGGCAAATCAATTTTTATATTTTACAAATTCTATCACACATATTTGATTTTGTTGGAAACTTTTGCTTTTTTAGATTCTTCCGATAATGAAAACCTAATAATAAAAAATGTAATACAGAGTGTTTTAAAAACGTGTTATACATTTTTACCAGTTAAATAGAACATTAATTCTGATAATAAAGAAAAAATCAAAGACAAAATGTTTTTATTCTAAAATCGTAAAAATAATACATGCCGCAAAGATAATTTTTAAATAAGATATTAATTAACATACATAGTAGAATGTGATTTTAAACTCGCATGAAACTCCATTGATTAACTTCCCCAAAACGTAAACAACCGAAAAACAAGCATTAGGTAAATAAACAGATTAGAGTATAATAGCATTTACAACTAGAGTTGATGAATTTGTGTTCCACTTTTATTTTTCTTCTCCAAAAGGAAATCACTCATTATTTCAGGTTTAACACTCATTCATTATCTTCAACATTATTTACGTAAGAGCTCATCAGTCATACAGATTAATATGCAGAACGTATTATAATGTTTTTTGCTGTCATGTAATTACAACATATTAATGCTTGTTATGTCTTTAAAGGCAACGTTTACATTAATGGCCTTAGTTTGTAAATTTCACAATATTTACATACACTAAAACCGAAATCAAAAGAATTGTTGCATTCGGATAATTTCTGATAAAATAATCAATTTAATTATGCAATAATGAAAGTCTGAGAGAATTCTCAGTTATTCTAAAAGTTATTTTAAGCTCCGATTATTTACCAATGTTTTTTATTCAACTTTGAGTTTTTTGTCCTTACTATTTAGATCACTCATTGTTAAATATAATACTTACGTAATACCCCGCAACTATAAGTTTTATTAACCCTTTATGCCCCAAATAATAAATCAAAAGAAATACCTTTTTAAAAGCTTTTTTAATTACATAATAAAAGCAGATTAGAATATTTTACAATGATAATATATAATTTTAAAAAGCATCATTAATTAGAGATAATGAATTAAATTGGTGCTATTTGGCAACGTCAGGTAATTTAATTTGAAAATAATTTACAACTTTGAAAATAAAGAAACTTTACAACATTTCTCTAAACTATTTTAATAGCATGCATAACAAGATACATGTACTGATTCGTGATGAAAACCATGAAAACCTTTTTTCAGTTCAAGCATAAAAATATATTGTACACTTTATGTTTTAGTGAGGTCGTCTTAGTATAGATTTTCTTGCACACATTTCAAATCTAGATTTGCCACTGTAGTCCAAAGGGAGACTTTCGAAGAGTGACTTCTGTTGTGTGACCGCCGCGCTTATCCAATACCTCCTAGATCAGGGGTGGAGAACCTTTTTAGATCAACGTGCCATTTTTTCCCAAGAAATGTTTAATGAGGTACAAACGTGCCGTCAAAGAATTTTGACTTGTGATTATTGGAACATAATAAAATTAAATGCTAACAACTCAAAACTCTTTAATTACAACGAAAAATTAAATTTTGTACTGTATAGTAGTAACTGTTTTAGTTATACGTGTAATTCAAATTCAAGTAGCGTTACAGTGGCTTTTGTTGTAGCAGATTATAGATAACAAATAACTTATATTACGATTGTAAGATGTTACTTTTAGAAGAATGCATGACGAATCGGAGTCATCTGCCAAACGATTTCTAAGAGTCTTTTTAATGTTTTTCATCTCTGAATCAGATGTAAATGTTGTTCAAATAGCATGATCCAAATTCTTCAAAAAGTTAAATTTGTCTGGAATCTATTTTCATGTTTCCAAAATTTCTCTGTTAGCATTTTTACCTATATTGCTTGGGAATCTTTCTATTTCAATCAATTCCAACTTTGTCCTTGTTTCGATAAATTTTTGAATCCATATTAAACTAGACTGGGAATCAATCTCTCAGTTGCATTTCAAATTTTGTCAATTTTCAGTCAATCGAATTGGGACCAGTTCAGTATAATAAATAAAGTCACGTCTGGATACAAAATAAACTTGAACGTTTAGAGAAAATCTCAATGAAAATTGCTAAGAATCACTCACGCTTGTTCGTAATACCTCTTTATTTTGAAGTAAAATGACAACCGTTTTGATCGGTCGCGTGTCATCAGTGGCACGCGTGCCACTGGTTCGCCCTCCCTGTCCTAGATGATAGAGGTGTTGGCTTATCTGAAATGAGATTGGCAGTGGCTTAACACACACACCCGCATCGAGGGGGGAGGGCAGGACTCCAAGGGGCCCAAGGCCTGACTGACGCCAAGTACGGCTTGGGGCCCAAAACCTGACTTTGCAGGGGGGCTAATATTCTCCGTTACGCCACTGGAAATAGGCAGTATTCAAGTGGCTGAAAACAAAAATACACATTTTAAAAATAATAATAAATTTGTTCAAGAACATATTATGCTCATTGAATATTTTACACTACGAAAGAAAAAAAAATATACTTGTATAAAAATAAGTAGAGATCAGCTTTTATAAAATTATTTTTTAAAAGTTTTATTAGCAAAACAATTATTATTTTTTTCCAGCTAAAAAGTATATACAACAGATTCCTAGACCTGGTAGTATTTAAAAATATGTTAAAACTAACACATTAACAATTGCTCCTTTGTACCAACGTATTTAAAAGTATCATTTAAGAAAATGGTTTTGAAAATAAGGTAGAAATACAAATTTTTGTATTTATTTTTACAACCAACAATATTTCTCAGGGCTTATAAGAAAAGAAAAAATATATACAGTGAACTTACCTGTTGAAAGTTGAGGTACTTCACGAAAACATTTTACACCTCATAGCGAGATGGCTGTTGAAATGCTACACATAGTGGGAAATTTTTCCTTCTCAACAATTTTCTGCTTTTTAGAACTACTATCGTTATCCATCGATGAAAAGTATTTACAATTAATCGTGAAATGTACTGTTTGTAGTAGAATAATTTTAATTGTAATACGTGTCATTCTAGTTGTACTTTAAAGTACCTATAAACAATGACAGTTAAATTATGGTTGCGGATATGCCGTTTTCTTCACTCAAATGATCCAAGGGATCCCTAGATTAGTGATATGTTCATAAAATATAATAATATCTTTTTAAATACAGATACTCAGCTTGATTTTATATCACAGCTCTCTTTATTAACGGTAAAGCAAATCAAAACAAAAACTCAAACTATGTACACAATGTTGCCATACAGCACAAGCTAAATTAAAACAAAAACAATAATTTCTTGGATATAGTTGGACGGCTTGAAAATAATTTACAGCACGTTACAGTACCTTCGAGCATAAAGGTTTTAATACGTAAACAATACACTTAGTTGAATTTTTTTGCCGATCATTTATATTTTTCCCCATTCCATTATTTTTTTGAATTTTATATTCATTTTTGATTTTATAGAACAAGGGAAAAGAAAGGAACCATTATATATGTTTACTTATACAGGAAAAGGAATTCTCCTTTTAAATAACAAGGGGGTGGGGGGAAATATGTTATTACTTTCAAATATTTCTGCTACGAAATTAAAAGGAATAGTTTATAAAATAATTACACGCTTTCATGAAATTATGTTAAATGTTACGAAGAAAGAGAAAATGCCAGTTCTCATTGTTCTCATTTTTTTGTCGTTTATAATTTTTCTTACCAAGCTTATGCAAAATAGTTTAAAGAATGCTATAATCTTACTAAGAGAAAAACCGTGAAATCATAGTAAAAATTTTTTTTCGTTATGAATTTGCAATTCAAGGGTGCTTCAAAATGACAGCCAATTATAAGAACATTAGCTATGAAGAACATTAAAACAAAACGGATAAGAAGGATAAATATTATATACTATTTATTTAAGTTTTTTGTTATGTAAAAGAAAATCGGTGCTTTTCATATTTTTAATAACGTTAAATATAATTACAAAACAAAATAAGAAATGTTTATCTATAGTTAAAATAAAGTTATTTTTAATAAAAAATTATTTTTTCTTAAGGGAAACAATTCCAAAGCAATAAATTTCACTTTTCTTGCATATTTTTTTACAAATTTACATGATACATCTTTAATTTACTTTAAGGATATATATCAAATAAAAATTAAGGTATGCGTCTACTTTTTCTCAGCGGGGAATATTGGTGTTACCAGGATTTATGTCATTATTTATCCTCTGGAGTTTCTTTGATTTAACCTTTATTATGGAGAGAACATGATTAAATATTATAATTTGATATATATAACTGGCACACACATATCCTGTATTAAATGCAAATTACCTTAATTTAAAGTTTGCAGAATATTCCTTTATGTTAGAATCTCAGTATTTAAACCCAAGCGTAAAAAAAATTATTGTTTTAACAAGTTATTTTAATAATGTTGATCTTTTCACATAATTAGGAATTACCAAATACATTAATAAAACAAAAAAATGAAAAAAAAATGTTTTTAACTGTATTATTATATTATGTATAAGACACTACATTTCATAAAAATGACTATTTCTTGAATTCTGTACACAAAATCTCTCTGAAATTCATCGTTAGAGAAAATTATAGAAAACTGTTAAAAAAAATAAGCAATCGCATGAATGCGAATGAATAACTAAAGAAATTATTGCCAATTTCTAATATGAATCACTTAAGGATTAACATTAAGTTTATATAAAAATTAAAAGTATAAGTATTAAAGTATATTTTAACTTGAACAAGTAAGTATTTAAGTTTTATAAAACGATAACACAACATCATCGTAAAAACGTGTTATCTTTCAATGGAACTTATTAGATTCCATGCATTTTTAGTGTTAAGCAGATGAACATGAGTGGCAGTACATTAATTCATAAAAGTTATTCAATACTTTTGAAATGTGAATTGTATCCAGACTTTCTGATTTATTGGAAGTTTTAATAATCCTGTATGTATCCTTTACATCAAATATAGAAAAATATATCCCACATCGAAACTTTTTTCAACCTACGTTAATGGTAATTGATCTATTTAAATATGTTTTACTGCGTATAACTTAAAAATTTCTACATATTCAAGTTTATCTGATCGGTTTTGCAATTGATGTGTGTAATCCCGATCTGAGCAAGGTTGACTCAGCCTTTCATCTCTTCAGTGTGTACCAAGCTTTCTTGTGAGAATTAAACACTAGGCGTTTCGTTTTCGATTAACCACCTGACTGGAACTTCTGCCCATATTTTCCCCGGTCAATTTTTGAAAAATTCCCAAGTGATTCTAATTTAACTCATGCTGTACTCGTTTTTTCAATGCATACGGTGGTACAGCACGGTGTTAAAAATATTGATGATGTGCTTTCCTTTAAATTAAAATCTTTACTATAATTACTTAAAGACTTGGCTCTTCAGAAAATAAATTAGAACATTCCAATAAATATTCTTTAATTTTTTATTTACATCGCGTATTCCATTTTTGAAAATACTTTAAAGTTTACTTAGCTGTTTACATCCAATCACACTCTAAAATCTGAATTATTATGTCCATCGATAATGTGCATATTACCAATAATGTGTTGCTCATTGTATTGTACATTAATTTATATTTTTAATACTTGTCTTGCTTCGCGATTAAAAGAGAATAAATTATTTTTTTTTTCAATTTCATTTTTAATATTCATATAATCAATTAATGTGGCTCAGAATGAAAATGTATATTGCTCCCACATCCAGTTTCATAGTTATTTCCTTATTTACTACTTTAAGTGGACTGAAAATTTTACCAGTAGGATCAGAGGTAGAATCTGGAGCATGTAAAATACGTGACAAAATCTCAAAATTTTCACTATCATTGAAATCAATGGATTCAAAAGTTTTAGAACTATGAGCTGCACATCAGATGAATGCTCATCTTTAAATCCACTGTCATTCCACTTACACAAGCTTACTGATATGTTCTGTTTTATTACAAGTACAGCAATCAGCATTAACAAAGCTATAATTAGACTTACTATGATCTTTTTTTGTAACGAATACAGATATATTTCCTCCGAAATTGCGTAGGCTTATTTTTCAGGAAATGTGTTATCAGCATTTTGATTTCTGTAATTTAAATTAAAATCGGCTGTATGATATTTCATATTTTTATCACCGTAATTTGATTCATTTACTCCCATACCTTTTAGATTCTGTTTAAAATCGTACACCTAAGACTCGCCAAACTATGCCAATTGATTGATCAATGCTCTTTTTTGATTACATCGTCTTCATAAAATCTCAGTTTAAAGGAAATAATTATGAATAGCTTCGGAGAGCATATTTCCTCTTTCAATCTTTTTTTCTCTCCAAAACCACAATTAAATGGCATACTTTTAAGGTCACAGACCGAAATATATTAAACTTTCATGTTTCATTTGTAATTGTGTACAAAACTTAGGTCCTTCAGATTTCACAAATAGCTTGACAACAATGCAATTATTTCTTTTAATTTCAAATCCTTAGACTTTTTTCTCAATCGCTTTCATAATTTGATTTAAATAGAATGACTCGACGCAAGTAAAAAAGTATTTAAACTTGTTTTCGTTATTTATTGCACATACACCTCTGAAAAACAATCATATTTTTCAATGTAGCTTTTGAAATATTTATAATCAAAGTTAAACTCTAGACAAAAAGGTGAAACTGAGTTTTTTCCTCTTTTGTGTATAACGTTCTTTAATCCTTTTTGTGGGCCATTTATTTTTTTTTTGAATTTCTTGCAGTTCTTTATGCTTTATGAACAATTAAACAATAGCATTTGAGGAAGTATATTTTATTTTGTCGAATTTTATGTTTACATTTAAATTTTAGGGGTTGGAAGAATACTTCCCGAAGAACCTTTTACCGTCATACGGAAAATTAAATTTAATGGTGATTATTTGCTGTGAAAAGATGAGAAGCATGTTGCAATGCACAAAGGGACATCACATACTGCACACATGTTCTAGGTCCGCTTTTCTTATCCATCATATCTTATCTTATCTCTTCCCTACATTTCCTACATCGTATATAGTTGGAAATTATCTTTGGCATATGATTTCCTACACTGGCTAAGCACATATTATCCGGAACTACACACTTCTTTGCTTGGAATCTGGCAGGAAGTCCTTTTCTTTGTCTTGAGGAATATCTTTCTATTAACTGACGAACTAATGCTATACGCCTGCGTTCAAAAGAAAAACTGGTGCCATAGATAACTGTCTAACGAACTAAATGTTCTAATTTTTCAAACAAATTGTACATGGCTTTTATTTATGACGCAATAGTATTTTTACATTTCGCTGTTTGGCCTGTTACTTATTATTCAAATTAGACAGTTACTCACACAAAATGTGCAAAAATGTGTAATAAATAAATAAATATAACTACAATAAAAACAATATTTCCTTTATTTATTGTCTAAACATATTATTTATGAACTAAGTAGTGTATTTTTTCAAATAGTACACAAATTGCACCTGGCTTTTGTATGACTCGATAGCATTTTCATGTTTTAACCATTGTCTATTATAAAATGTTACATTTTTATTGTACAGATACATTAGATAATTACTGCACAAAATATACAGAAATTTTCAAAATAAAAGAGAGTGTTATTACAATGAAAACAGTATTTTGCTTACATTTGCAGTAGAATCATTAAGGAATACAAATGTCACATCGAAATAGGTGTCATAGAAGAACAAATCTCACACAGCTTTTCAAACTTTCAAAACAGGAGTGCTAATTCTAATCCATCGATTGAACAACAGATGGTAGAACAAAATTGAGGATGGAATTAGTTTTCCCATCATAACAATAGCAAGGCCAATATATTATAATAGGTTTTGCACTTCCCGCAGATATATTTGTAAGATCGTGTACATGGGAAGTAATCTTTCCACGGCCCACGAAAGGGTTAAGTATTTGGTCGTACACAAGAACAAGAGCAACACTTTTATAATTAGAAAATCATTTATTCACTCAAAAGCACAAAATATTGAAAGAAAAAAAAAGGTATTTGAAAACAGCTTCACACGGCAATTTATACTGACATTCTCAATATATGTCATTTATGAGCAGAATTACTACAAAATTGAGGGAGATTTATTCTCGTACATCGATACATAACAAAGAAAATATTTAAAAGAATTTTTTATGTAAACAAAAGACACGTTTAGAAAATGATGCACGACTTAAAGCTTCTGAGTTTAAAATAAAATCGGTTAAATAAAAATTCACTATTTTTGTCCAATTAAGAAAATAATTAAATTTGCATTAATTCAGGGGTGTTCAACCCAAATGACCTTGCGGGCCACTTCAGAAAAACATTACAGTCTCGCGGGCCACACATAAAAATATGCACAGTTATATCAGATTTGGAAAAAAAGACATTTATTGGAGTGAAAATTTAAAACAGAATGAATTATTATTATTGTTTTCATTATTTTTCATGTAAACAGACATAGATAGTATAATAATGTTGATATAATAATGCAATGATCAAATAATGTTTGAAATATTACAGTTGCAATTTTCTTGAATATTATGTGTTCCTTTTGAATTGATCTTTCGTTACTCATTGTTGAAATTTGATTGTTCTGTCATTCGCAAGCGATTAAGTATACATTGCCCTTTACCTTAACCGTCCTGGATATTTTTTTTAAACTTTATAAAACATCTCGGACTGCCTCTTGCTTTTTGAGCACTCCAAACAGAAAAGGAAAAGGAGAAATGAAAGTCGCACACACAAAGAATCATGTACCATCCATAGTAAAGGATATGCGTAATGCAATTCGGAATTAATTAAAAAATTAATTTATTATAGTAAAAAATCAAATGTAACTGTTTAATAAAATATAAATCTATTTTAATCTAAAGGACATTTCTATTAACAAAAAGGATTTATTTTAAAACAAGAACAGGTAATAGGCGAATGCATTGTAGATTTATATACTATATGTATAAATTTCCCCTCAAATAAATTTCAAAATGAAAAAAACTTTAAAAACCTGATATTTAATTTTTTTTTAAAAAACGAGTCGGCGGGCCACATCTTACGTACTGGCGGGCCGCGTGTTGGACACCCCTGCATTAATTTTTGTCCAATTAAGAAAATGACTAAAAATAACTTTTAATTAAATTTATCTATGTTGTGTCTTAATAATTCTGTGTGTGTGTGTTGCATCTATCTTGTCTTAAAAATTCTTTTATTATTCTAGTGAAAATCAGAGGCGCTT
>BMAV01025203.1:528648-567017 GCA_019973955.1 Trichonephila inaurata madagascariensis | reverse complement strand
ATGTTTACATGTGTTGTTAACAACATGAAATGGTTATTCTGTAGTTTTTAAATATTTAATCAAGCAAACTGTAATAACGACAATTTCTGAAGCAAAAGTATAAAGTTTTTATAATAATACTGAAAATACACTACTCAAAAAAAATTAGGGGAGCTCATAGATTTGAAATTACTCAAATACTTCTGATAAATAACGTAAAACAAAACATCCATAGATCAAAATATAGCAGGAAACAGAAAAAGAAAACTTCATGTTCAAATCAACGTACATGGAGTCAAAAACTAGAAAAAGAGAATATATGCAAAAATCGAGATTTCGTAGAAGCTGTCGGGTTTCTTTTTTTATTCCTCATTTTTTGTTTCTTTGGGGAAGTTCAGCCTTTCGGCTGTTCTTTTGAGAAAAGAGAACGGGAAAATGTGACAACTTGATCTACCGGAATCCACATGGCTTAGTGTATTATCGGAAGACTGGAATCCGGACAAAGACAAGAAACGTAGCGAATGCTGTTAAAGTGGCAAAAGTGTCATTGTAAGACTGCGGAATCAATTCTAAGAAACAGGGCATGCTGGACCTCAGTCTGGACAAAATCGTCCCCGAGTTACCCCAGATAATATTGATCTATATATCCTGTACACAGCTCTTTGAGTCAGAATAGCCAATACGTCATGGATCTAAAGACAAGGTCCTTTTGGCAACAGGAGGAAAGGTCTCAAGTCAAACAATACCAAATGGGCTTTATGCTGGTTGTCTGTATACATGTAGGTCAATGATATATATTCCGTGACAGCAAGGCACAGTGCAGCCCAAAGAAAGTGGGTTGGTTGAACATTGAGATTGGATGCAAAGTGATTGGAGTCAAGTGCTGTTTACGGTCGAGTCCGGATTCAGTTTAGATGCCAAATGTGTTTTGGTATGGTGAGAAAGCGGCGCTTGAAATAATCCAATATTCGTATAGGAAATATCATATTACAGACTGAGTGAATTGATGGCATGGACTGGTATCAGCATAGATGGACGTACTGACCTTCATATCATACTATGAAGGCTCAAAGGTATTCAAGAGACTCTATGACTCCATGTCGTACCTTACGCTGTAGCCATTGGTGATTGCTTTCTTTTAATGCAGGCTAATGCCAGAAATCATACAGCTCGTCTTGTGGAGAATTTTCTTGAATTTGAACCAATACAGTGTATGAAGTAACCAGCATGTTCTCCTGACCTAAATCTTATCCAGAATGCTTGGGGGTAATTCGAACGACGCATTCAGCGAGACCACAGCCTTCGCTTACTGTCTGGGACGTGGAGACTGCACTCCTTGAAGAGTGGAACAGTATTCCCTGAAGTCTCACAATAACTTGATCTCATCCCTGCTATGTATACATGTGTGTAGCAGTCTTAGCAGTCTGAGGAGACCAAACACCATATTAAACATCCTATATCAATTCTAAAAAAATCAGGTTTTTGTTATTTACATGCATCGAAATTGATGACCTGATAAATCATTTCATGTTGTTTATACCATTGCAAAGAATTAAAGTTGCCATACAATTGGTTTTTGCTTCTATTTTTCTGTGTTGAGCCTTGTTACACCTGTAATCTCCATTTTATACTCCTGTATGGCCATACAGCGACGCTTTCACACTTTCACTTTTTTGCTTGCTCCCCTAATTTTTTTTCAGCAGTGTATTTGCTACAAATAATCTAAAAAAATGCAACAAAATAAAAAATAATTATAAATGAACAGAGTTAACTTATTTGAATAGTATTAACACTAAAATTACTCATATTTGTTCTATATTTTTATTTGATGCTTATTTTATTTCTTGGATTATTTATTAAACCTCTTTTCACAAAAAAAATCTTAGATAACGAGATGTAATGTGCTTAAGTAATGAGTATGAAGTAGCTAAAAAAATTATATACTTTGACACATTTATCCAGGTAATATTCATTTATGAAACCATTTGCAAGCATTAATACAATATCTGACTTTTGTTATTTTCAGGGCAACAATTCTGGAATCATTCTCATCATATTACTCTGGCCAGATTGCAACTATTCGAAGACTTAAATCTAGAAAGAGATTACAGAGACCAACAGCAGATTGTGAAAATCTATCTTCTTGTTCAAATTCAACTACATTGAAAAATGAAAATGTTGAGAACTTTGCAAATAAAATTTTATAAACTTTTCTTCTTTTTTTTACAGATTAATAATATTTATTTTGTATTTCGAATTTATTTTCATCACCGATGCATACTTTTTTATTAAATGAGATTGTAAGTTTTATTGAAGCAATTTATTTAATTTAGATTAAAAAAATTTGTACTTGTGTTAGAGAGTTTGTATTTTGTTTGATATTACATATAAATTATTTCTCGTTTTTATTATATCTGTTAAATTCAGTATTCTAACAAACAATTTTTGTAGAAAAATTTCACTTTATGTGCTTCCTTTTTTACAAAAAACTTTTTTGAACGGAATCTAAAATGACGGTCCAAATTGGAAATGAGAGTAAAGGTTGTCAAAATAAAAAGTTCGAACACAATAAGAAGTCGGAAACAATCACCAAGACTCTAAAGGACAATTTTTGTGTTATAAAAGGAGAAAATTGTAAAGGTGCCTATTTAAGGGAAATAATCAGTACTAAGAAAAAAAACTTGAAACAATTGCTCAAATGAGCGACCACCAGATGAGATAAAATAAGGACATCAGAGACGGCTTTCCAGTCTTCCATACCTCAACAATGTGAGGACTTTAATCCTTGACAGATTTAACGTGTATCGGCCCCTTCTGCAAGGCTGGTCTTCAACGGTACTAGGCTCGAACTCATGACACCTCCAGTCTCGAGTACGTTACCTTGATCACTAGGCTTACACGGTCACTTCGTACTTTTGAGCAAAAATCAAGTGACAAGGGCAGCATTAGGTCTGGAATCTCACTTTTTTATACCTACACCACACCAATATGAAAACTTTAAGCATATATATTGAACGATCCCTTCTACTCAATGGACCTTGAATAGAATCATGTCTGACCCACGACTTGATTAAAACAAGGATGGCTGTGAGGTCACGACTCCTCTAACATGACTTCGTGAAAAATGATAAACTATTGACTCAGGGATAGATAATTTAATCATAATAGTTGATCGTTTTGCATTAAATGTAAACAATACATTTTATGAATCAATAGCTTCAATTAATATATATTTCTGAATCAAAAGAGAATTTAGAACATATTGTTATAAATGGTTTATATTATATCTCTCAATATATGTAAAGAAAGTTTTACGTGAAGCTGTAATAAATTTATTACGTACTATTGCAACAATGCCAAAGTTCAAGATAAAAGTTCAAGTTCGCCAAATTGGCAACTCCGATTTCGCATGTATCTTACGCGTTGAATAGGCAACCATGTGCTTCGTTTTACCTTATGTCGCCAATACAGTTGCGATAGAACATTATTGCAAGCTCTGGAAATTTTGTACACGCTGTAAGATACAAGCAGTTCACGAACGGTAGTAGCTGCGATGATAATTCTGGTGACAAAAGTCAGTGCTTCTCAAACTTTCAATGTTTGCGATCCTATTTTCAATCATAATTTTCATCGCGCCCACCTCCGTACGATAACAATGTATTAAATTCATTAATATTGCACTTTGACGCTAAAGCTACAACGCAACATTAATTATACGCCGTACAAATTATCAGGATAAGTATTAAGTTTTGTATATTACAAGATCACTAGTAATTATTAATTTTGTTTTTAACCCTCTCGCGGTGTAGTTATTTTATTAAAGTAAGTTAAAAAATTGCGAACTTTCTTATTACGTATTTCAAATCTATATATTAAATGTACATTTTAAAGTTAAAGTATACAAACATATTTTGTAAAAGAGTTTTTATTTTAAAATATAGTATTAGATAATAAAAAATATATGAACATAACAACAGAAATGAAAACATAAACAGGAGAGCAGCACGGGTTGTACAGTTAAAGAGTCGGAAAAATGCATACCGTAGAATCGTGGGCTGTGCAAATTTTGCTACATCTACGTTGCCCGTGGAAATAGCGGGATGCGCAGCGAGAGAGAACTTAGTATCAGTAAATTAATTATCAAATGCATTGTGCAGTACTGATACATTTATAGCCATATTGTATCAGTGTAAATGTGTATTTTGTTTTTTACTATGTCAGAATGTATTTTTCTCCTTCCTTTTGCAAATTAATAATTTTTTCGATATGCACACGTATGATAGGTTATCCCACCCCTCTAGGGGGCGCGCCCCCCAGTTTGAGAAACGCTGCTTTAAGTAAATGCATAGGTTTCTCGTATTCGGCGTTTTTCAGCTATCACCTGTGAAAAACAAAGCCCAAACTGGACTGATCACTAAATCTGGTGAGCTTAGAAACGGGTCCGGTTTGAGAAATACATTTCTTGTAAAAGATAATGTCCAATTAGTTCCTTACATTCTTGTCAAGAAAAAAAAATGTTAAGTTGTGCTGGAGCTACATAATTACTCGCATGATTTGAGGGCACAACCACTAGTAAATATAGAAGAATGAGGTACTTCTGTTTGTGAAGGTTGTTTGGTAAGAGATACGGCTCAATTAAGTGATAATGGGTTATCCCTTTGTATTAACGGAGTTTCTTCTGAGGTGGCCTCTAAAATACGTAGCAAGGGGATTTAGAGTAATCCCCATATGACTGTTGAGATTATTAAATATGCCATCACATGTGAAGAGAGGTTGCCTCTTTCAAAAAACAGAACTTATGCTGCAAATTAGGGCTGCAGTTTGTTTTACCACCAGAATCATTCTACAAATAAGACATATTGTAAAAGTTTCTTTTAAGACTTGTTCTTTATGAAGATGATACATCACAAAACACACGCTATATGGTCACATGACTTATCCCTTGATTAAGTGCATGCACTTCGTTCAAGCTATGCATATAGAATTGCCCCTCTCATACTTATCGTTCTGAAGGATTTTACTTAAGTTTGTTTTATATGCTTAGAGGTGGAATGAACCCGTATCCACAAGATGCCTTTGCAACCCCATAAATGTTCTTCAATTGGTTATTTCCTTATTTGTAAATCATTTGTTGTAATGCCTTGAGCTTTCTCTCACGTTTCTACTGACAACCTCCACATAAAGTGGACATTGACTTTATTCAGCATTTAAATATTAGGCTCCATCTCTCTAAGAACCTTTTTTATGGGAATTCTTCATTCTGCTGAGACTTGAGTGATGGAAGGTTTCTATTGTTCTGTGTGGTTTGAGAAGGGATTCAAATTGATTTTCTTTTGATCAAAAAGTTTCTTTTTGAATATAAATCCAAGTGGCTACTCGAGCATACTAAAAGTGATGAGCATACTAGTGACTCCGTGATTGTCTTCCAACCGTATATTATTTTGAGAATTTTGTTTATTTTTGCGGCATTATCCACACTTCTAGTTTTGATTGTTGTTTCAGATACTCTCGATTGCTCTTTTTGCTTTTTTTCACCCCTCTATGTATACTTAATTATATTCTAATAATAATTTTTTACCGAATCATTATTTAAATATTTTATTTATTTAAAAATCATTATCGTGTTTTCTAATCTGAAAGATAATCTTTTCTTGAATTTTATTTAAAAATAAATTTTAATTATACAAACTTAAATACAGCTTCGAATCTAAAATCATAATTTTACTTGTAAAATGTATATTTTTTAATTGCTTAGATCCTAACTTAGAAGAAATCTGCCGGGATAAAAATGTAAGATATTGAAATCAATGAAAAGAGAATTAATAATTTGTAATAGGAATTTAAAAGCAAATCTGGACAAGTGAAAAAAAAGAATACTATTTATTAGAATGCATTATTTACATAAAATATCTTATGCAGTATTTATGTGTGTGTGTTTAACTTGAGAAAATAACTTTAATTGACGCGAGGAGAGAGAAAAATGTTTAGATTAGTGTAAACGATACTACTAATTATAATTTTATGTTGCTTATGAATTTGCTTAGTTATTCATCATGCAAAAAATATTTCCATACAATTTAACATAAATGAGAATATAGTTCGCAAAAGTCCTTAAAAGAAAAAAAAATATTTTGTATAACAATAACTTGTTAATAAGTTAAATGTATTTTGTATAAAAACAGCGTGTTAATAAGTTAAATGTATATTTTGTGTAACAATAACGTCTAAGTTTAATGAAAAATTACATTGATTTTCTCCTTACTACCAATAAATGGCGCTTTCTTTAGAACATATCGTCGGCCTAGTTATCAGACTGCGTAACTCCACCGGTCTAACTGATTTGATATAGGACTGCAATGCGCCAAGCGCTTTTTGGCGCGATTAAGTAATCGCGCCAAGCAGCGGTGAAGCAAAACATTCCCTTTTGTTTTGTCTAGGCCATGCCTCAGTGCGCGCTCTACTTTTAATTTATTCCTTCGATCAGTATAATCACTATTTTTTTATTTCATAATAAAACTAGATTTCGGAGGGAGAGGTGCTAGCAAGATTTTAACATAAAATAAATACCACAGAAAGTAATATTAATGTATTACACTTCCAGATATAAATTATTTACACTATTTTAAGCGTTCATTTTGTAACAATGTGTTACTTTTGCTAAGAAGAGATCAGTTTAGGAAGGTGTTTTCAAAAATCAACTCACAAGAGATTTACGGGGAGTTATAAATAAAAAAAAATCCTTTTTATCAGCTATTAGCTCTACAGACTTAAAATTTAATAATTTTTTTTTGTTCAGCTGAGATATGCAAAAAGCTTTTTTTCTTTGTTTAATTTGCAATTCACGATTATAATATTATCACCTATCTTGGCGAACATGAACAACAACTTGGCGTCTAGCCCTACTGTATCAAATTAACATCCCAGATGGAGTTACACTGTCTGATAATTAGACCGACGATATGCGATGCAAAAGTTAATATTATCAAATCAATAAAACTGTATTTCATATAAAATCAATTAACAATAAAAGCAAAGATTTATTTTCAAAATTGTGAGTCGTGACAAATTAATTGCGAATTATTTCAATTTATAAGGAACTTTTTAAGTTGACCTTAATAAAATAAAATTCTGATTTAGCTGCCATCGAATTGAATAAAATACCTTTCAGGCTTTTGTTATTGCATAATAACCATCATTAGAAAAGCCCTCATTCAGTCGTTGTCATTTGATTGTTTATATTTTTGTTTCTCCATTTCTATAAATCTGAATAATTTTGTGTAATGCTATTAATTAATCAGAAAATAAACGTGCTATATAATTATCATAAAAATAAAAGCATTTGATAGTAAATCAATAAATCATAAATGTTTTTTAATATATTTGTGGAACTTTTTTATGTAACCTTTCTGTCAAAGATTCCGCTTTCAAAATATGTTAGAGAGAATTATAATTTATTACCTTTTTTTTAACTGCCTGCATAATATTTTTAGATATCAAAATAGTTTTAATTAATCAAAAATTATCGGTTATTTGAAAAAAAATTGCTTAATAAAAATAGTATAATATGTGGATATAAATTGCAACATTTAATCTCCGCTACAGTTTAAATTCTAATTCATATTAATTAATTGTTGCTCTATTTTTTCATTAAATAATATTACACGTATTTGATTAAGAAAATTTTAAATTTAGAAAATGTGAATTCAATATCATTATATAAAAATGGAAAGTTACAAAAATTATGCAAAAGATTAAACTTTTTTCTCGATCGTTTGAACTGTGATATGGATATAATCAAACAATTGATATAAAAGCATAATGTAATACATCTTCATTTCTTAGTATGTAAAGTAAATGTTGAAGACTAAAGAAGTTCTTCGAATGTTATTGACATTAAGTGCATACTATTAATAACTGTACGACAGCATTGAATGTTGTTTGAATGATAACTGATTAATTAAAGAAATTATGGTATAGATATATTAAAGTGCTTGTTGATTCAATTTAGTGTAAGGATTTGTTGATTTTCACATCATTTGTGAATAGAGGGCATTATGATTCCACAAGTATTCAAATTGATCACGTTAAAAATTGAATATAAATAGATGGGCTTTACTAAGCCTTTTACCTTATTTCTGATCATCGAATAAAAATAATGATTTATTTGAAAGTATTCCGGAATTATTGTTGACAACAGATTTTGATAAACTTTGGTGGGGATATGTTTAACAAGGAATAAATGTTTAGCTGCTACGTTAAAGAGAAAATTAAAAAAAAGAACTTTTCTTTTTCTTTAAATTAAAGACTTTTAGGATGTGAAGAGATTAGGAAGGTCTATGACAATTGTTCACATCCTTTTATCTGCGGGACAAGTGTGACACAGACACAGAAAAAAATAATGCATGGTATCATTATGAAACTAAAGGTTGGAGATGGTTGTGGACACACACAACAGTGCACAAATAGGGGTTTTATGCTATTCCAATATTCATAAAGCATTAGTAGCATAAGTTTTCTAAGTTTTGCAAATAATAAGTTTTGATGCTCCGATATCAAATAGTGCTATGCAATTAATTTTGACAAGTTCGTTATGTAACTTTCACTTATGAATACAATTTTTAATAATTTATCGTATTGTCATGGTATCGCGTCAGAGATGTGTGTAATAATCATACCAAGATTGTAACGATGAATTGTTTGTTATCGATTACAATCAACAGAAGCAGGGGATATGAAAAAGACGTGGTCATCAAGCAGAATCTTCTGCTATTTTGGATTTTCTTCCAACCCCTAATCGTAGTTTGTCTTTTAAAGGGTACTATGAAATTTTGATAAAATAAGCCTATATCAAAACAGTCCAAAACTGCCAAATGGGATCAGCAAGGTTGTAAATAAAATTCAAACAGTTTAAAAGAAGGTTTTGATTAAGATGAATAATGTGAGTCAACTGTAATAATGTTTGTTAATTGATGAAAAGAGTAATCTCTACAGTAAAAGCCATGTGATTCCTTTGTTCTCTGTATTTTATTTCCCCCGTAACTTGATACAAAAACAAGTTACCATGATGAGAAAGAAATTGATAATAGAATGCATCAACGATGTTCTCACATGCGCACAGGGAATAAATTAATATTTGATTTGTCTTACTATGACTGCAAGACATGGTAGAGATAATACGTTTCACCGTAAGAAATATATAGCTAATGATAAAATATTTTTATTTATTTCACTCAATTGAAGTTAATATTATTTCTTGTATAAAATGTGCTTCTTACGCACACGCAAAAACAAACTTATGTATATAAACTATGTATGTATTTTGAACTTCTTATGTCTTTGACAATTGATTTTACTTGAACAATAAATATCATTAGGCACCAATGTTGTTTTAAAAGTATTTTTAATCAGATAGGTGCACCGAAAATGAGTGGAAGAAAATATAATGATGTATTTGTAGAATATGGCTGTATTGTTAACCGCTGTACTATGGTAAAGAAAAACCTCTTTGTGTTTAATTTGTAATATTTTAGTTATGGAAACCATGTAACCATCATAATTTAGAAAGGCACACGGAATTCAAACATTCGTCTTATAACAATAACCAAAAAAGGAATAATTTAGAAACAATCAAAATCTTGAAATAAAGAGAAACAAAATTTGGAAAAATCAAAGAAAAATATTCAGTAGCATAATATGAAGTTTCATGTTACATTGCTAAAAAGAAAAAGGCATGCGAAATTGCATATATCTCATATTATTCGCACCATTAAAATGATTGATACATTTCTGACAGGTAAACTATATACTGATAAACTCAGAAAAATTCTCTATCAAATAACTTGGTTGCCAATACAATTACGAACTTTTAAAAAAAAATTTTAGCATATTGTTTTTTTAATTTTCAAATAAAAAAAAAAAAAAAACCCAAAATTTGTATTGCAGTTGAACGAAACAGCTGATATTCCAAAAGTGGTCCAGTTGTCAGTGTACGCAAAAGATGGATTAACAAAAAAGAAAAAATCAAGGAAAAATTATTTATTTTGTCAGCTTTTAAATGAATATGCAAGGGTAGAATATACACAAAGTAAATGACTTTCTTTTAAAATTGAAGGTTTAAAATAGAACAGATGGTGCAAAAGTCATGACAGGTGAAAATGATGGTTTAACAACATTTATTAAAACGGTTTCTGATCACAATACACTTTGCCCTTTCAGTAAAAAAACAACGGATTGCTCATACACGCGTAGGAAAAAATGCCCGTCACAGGTTGTACGAGTTAAGTTGGTATACAAGGTGTAGTTTCATCCTTAAATACACATTAACCAAATATGTGTGAAAGACTACATAAAGAGAATATTATTTCATACTTTCATTATAGCTATTGTAATTAGTCGTAAATAATCATGTTTATTTTGTTGGCATATTCTTTTTCTGTGTTTTTCCCCCACCACTAGTTATTCTTACAAATGGTTAAAATGATACTTTAAATTTAAGAACTTCCCACATTGAAATAAAAAGCAAATTGGCTACCCATATAATCGATAGATCCATTTTATAAGAAAAACAAGAAATATATTTTTAAGAAATATTCTTCTCAATATAATTAAGAAATTGTAAAAGTTCTATCAGCGAACTTTCAACTAATCTTCTTGGGGTAAAACCGTTCTTTTTAACTTTATGTTCCATTGAAAACTTTCTCCCGAAAAAGGAAACGTTATTTATGCAAATGAGTGGTTGGTTCTGTTTAAGTGTTGAAATTTAGGTTCGCGATGTCAGTCCACGGATAGTCGCTGGATGGTCGATTATTGATAATTGGAGTATAAGTTATAAAATTGATCTTAAGAATTACGACTGGAGGTCGTACAATTAAGTAAGAGAATTACGGAGAATTCTAGCGCAGAAGAGTCTAAAGTGTTCCAAGAGTAAGTGGAGTAAATTATACTTATATGTTAAGTAGACTTAGCTAATTACGTAGGCTGTTCAATAAGAAATAAGACTAATTTTACTGCAGCAAAACCACTCAACGGAAGGTTAATTTCTGTGGCATAAGAAAAGTTTGTTGTCTGTATTAACAAAAGCTACCGATAGAGGGCGTCTACAGACTCGTATTCTCGACTATCACGTGATTGAACTGAAGCGTGTTTGTAGGCGCCTACGAGACGCGGTCTGTTGTCAAAATGGAAGCAAAAATCAGCATCGGAGACCTTTGATATGATTAATGACTGAAACAAGAAGGCAACAATATCTTAAAACGCTTTATCACACAGCAGACAAAGCTTGGTTTTATTACTATGATCCAACCATAAAACAACAAAGCAGTGAATAGAAGCATCCATCTTCACCTACTCCGAAGAAAGCAAAAACTGTGAAATCGACTGGTAGAGTTATGACCATAATTTTTTTTAGTATGAAGGAATTGCGTATCAACACGCTGTCGAACACGGTACTACCGTAAACGGCTCGTACTACTCGAATGTCCTGTGAACAATGGTACAGCACGTTAAAAGGAAAAGTCCATTGCTTCGAAATGGCTTCCTATTGCACCATGGCAATGCCCGGCCACATATTGCTCGTTGCGTACTGGGTGTTTCACAGCAGAACAACGTAGAGATTTTACCACACCCTCCATACAGTCCTGATCTCACTCCATACGATTTCTGGCTGTTTCCTCAACTTAAGAATCCATCACGAGGCAAATGTTTTGCACACAACAAAGCATGAGTAAAGGCTACGGAGGCGGTTTTGAAACAGCTCTCACAAAACGGACTTTTACATGCTTTTAAGAAGTGGACAGAACTTTGGGATAAATGCATTACGTACCACGGAAGTTATTTTGAAAAAAACCATGTAAATGATAATAATTAAAGGTATTCTGTTTGTTTGTTTTTTTACAATTTTAGTCTTTTTACTTATTGAACAGCTCTCGTACTTATTTAGTGCCTTTCCTACCTTTAGTTGTGTGGTTTAAGTCAAAGAGGATAATAAATTTGATCTTTACTCGAACCCCCAAACACCAACAACTGCTAGTCGGTTGCCACAAATTTACTAAATTTTTAATTTATATCAGATTTTACTGTCTGCCCAAAAAACATAAAGTCTTAAGTTCTTTCGAAGCAAACTTATAACTAATATGGTTAGTTATTTTTTCCTTCGACATTGAATCTTTTAAGTACCATCTATTTGTGAATATTACATCGGTTTTAAATAGAAGGGGTAAAGAACACAAAGAAAAAAAGCCAATATCGTTACCCGTATCTTTATTTATAAATTATTTATTTACAACTTATATTTCTATAGAACAGTGTTATGAATCAATATCATGCAAATAAAGGCTTCCCCCAGTTTGGATATTGCTAAATAAGGATCACGCAAATGCTTTCATTCAGTTTATACATATCAGTTTTTCACTTTTTGTGTGCGGTTAAGATGATTTAAGGTATTAGATAAAATCGAGAGTTCCGATTTCATAGTTTCTATAGTGTTCTCCAGTAACTGCAAGGATTCCAACTCAACCACTGACTCTGTGAATGGATCATAAATAACTTCAAAATTCCGAATGATATGCAAGTTCACATAGTTTCTGAAATGAAGAAACAGATTAAAATAGCAATTAAATTTTTAATTAACTAATTCATTATGTTTCAAAATTGTTATTTTTTAAGATAACTCAACTCCTTATAGCGATTTATCACATACAAATTTATATTAACGTGAATCACGTTTATTATCTATAGGAGCCTATACATATGTGGAAAAGATGTTCTATGGTGTGGAAATTAGAAGAAAGACAATTTTAAAAATTAGTCTCACAAAATTTAATATTGCTACAAAAAGGTTGTATTTAAAAAAAAATGGAAAAATTTAATTTTGGTTAGATGGTTTTGGACTTAAAATAATTATTTTCCTCCAATATAAGTCATCAAAATTGATGAATACTTACTGGTGAGTACTGAGTAGGGAAAAGTATATATATATATATATATATATATATACATTGCAACATTTCATAGATAAATTTTTTCTCCCAGCACCATCGATTCAGTCCAATCCAAGTTTATCTTCGTTTTCTGCTTGATCGTGTGCATTGTGATTTTGGCATTAGGGCTTATAGAATTAAATACTTAAGAAGTGAGCTGTTATAAATATGAATCATATGCTTATTTCCTAGCTATTTAGTATGTGCCCTCTCATTGCAATGAATGTTAAGTTCTAAAATGCCTGTTTCATTTTAACAAACTTTTCTTTGACTTTTTACCATAAAAAAGCTCAAATACCTGAATTTCCTTCTCTTTGTGTCAGTATTTAACATAAATATTAATTTTACTTTCCACTTCATCTATATTTCATAGAACATCTTTTTTTGCAAAGGTAGGTTTTGAAATCCTGGTAAAAAAAAACTTTCAATCCATCCTAATGTATGTCAGTATAGTCTTAAAATTTTTATATGTATTTGAATTAAGGTTAATTTAGGAATATATAAAAATGCTTATAACAAATAGTAGTGCTTATTCAAAAGCCTTGACAAAAATTTATCAGACTTTTTAATAAAAAATTTTATTAATTACCTTTTTTGGATATTTTGTAAATATTTGCAGGTAAAATTCAAAAATATTTCTTATTCGTTTTTCTATTGAATAAAGCAATGCTATTCTCTAAAATAATTGTAAGATTCTAAAGATACAATATTTCCGTTTTTTAAAGAAAGTATTATGTCAAAAATGAATCAGTGTTTTTTAAAGCATTTAAAGAGAAGGAAAAATTATTTTACGAGGATAATCACAATTAACATACATAATTTGGTCTTTGGCTTCGTCAAAACTTTCTGCAACAAAATATACATCTTGATACGTGAGATCTTGATAGGGCTGAAGGGCTGTTACGGCTGCCTCAAAAGGTAATAACTTAGGCTTTTCTGAAAGAGCATGCTAAAAAAAAAAAATATTGAGCAAAAGAAATTCAAACATCATACAAAAAATAAATAATAAAACTAAATAGAAATGTGTTTATTTCTCTTATAAATTATTTAAAATACTTCAAAATTTCTACTTGTATATTAATAGACAAGCTGGTATCCACTCGCTCCAATGAGTATTTTTCATGATGTTGTATGATATATTGCTTTTAAGCTATTGATATAAAGGTATTATTATTAAGCTTTCATATGGATTGAAAAATTCTTATAACTCTCGGATCTTAATTAAAAAATGACGAATTTCTAAAAGCCAAGTTATTTTTCACGCATCTGTAACCCATTTTGGCAATCAGTTTCCGAAAAACTTTTGTTTAACAGATCTCTACTCAACAAAAAAATGCATGCTCACCTAATGTCTGGTTTGTAGATCTAATAGTTCAAATTCGGTTATGTTTTAATCTATCCGCTCGCGCGTAGCCTCCGCAACTCAGCATGTAAAGTCAATTTTAATAAAACTCGTTCTTAGTGTATCTCTACTCAACAAAAGAAACAAGCAGATAAAATTTCAAGTCTGTTGATATAACTGTTCAAAAACGATGTTTCTTATTTTATTTATGCAGCTCTTTGACACATCTAGGCAGTCGATTTCGGTAAAACCCATTCTTAGCAGATCTCTACTCAACGAAAGGAACATTCTCACCAAACTTCATATCTATAGGTTTGTGGCGGTGTGATATCTATATGAACTAGTACCAACATCACGCGAAGACGATCGTTTTGACGTGATTGGTTAAGTACTTGCGTTCGGAACGGAAGGTACCCAAAACGAACCTTTCCTCCTTCATTGGTGACCCTGGCCGTGCAAAGGAACCACACCCTTCACACGCCGCAGTCGTGGCGCCATCTATCCACCGCAAAAGCAACTAAGCCGTCAAACATTGACGCAAATAAGCCGTTACTTCTCAAAGTCGTCTCACACAAATAATACAATCAAACCGTCACACAAATGACTCAATTCTCAAGCCGTCTCGCGCGAATGACGCAACCCACCAAGTGACGCAACTGCTTACTTGCTCGCCACGAATATGGTATCGTTTTTTCGCCTATTCGCCGAAACACTGGCAGGGAGTATGTGACGGTATTATATCTATATGAACTAGTACCAACATCACGCGAAGACGATTGTTTTGGCGTGATTGGTAAAGTATTTGCGTTCGGAACGAAAGGTACCCAGAACGAACCTCCCTTCCTTCAGGTTTAATAGTTTGGGATATCTTGTGATGAGTGAGTGAGTCGCTTCTCTCCTTTATATACACATGTTCAAAACTATGAGGGGAACAAACGAAAAAGTGAAGAAACCGTTGCGCAAAAGACATGCAAGGGCATAAAACGGAGAACACATGTGTAACAAAATGCAACACAGAAAAAAAGAAGCACAAAAAAAAAAAAAAAAAAAAAGTTCAAAAAATTTTATTTTTTAAAATGTTGTTAAAAACACGAAATAATGCTTCAGAGCAAAAAGTTAGATGCACGTAAATGACAAAAAAAAAAAACATATTTCGTGAAAATGATACAGGATTTTAACGTGGTATGTGTCGCTCCCTAACTCCTAAGACTGCCGCACACATGTTTTGTATGGATGCGATGATGATATCCATGAGACTTTGGAGAAAACTGTTCCACTCTTGATGAACAGCGATCTTCATTTCTTTGACAGATACAGGAGGACTTAGCCGTGTACTTGCGCGTCGTCCGAGTGTGTCACGAACATACTTGATCGAATTAAGATCAGAAGAACATGCTGACCACTTCATACGCTGTATTACTTCAGCTTCGATAAGGCTCTTCACAAGATTATCCGTATTAGATCTGGCATTATCTTACATCAAAAGAAATAAATCACCAACGGCTGCAGTGTATATGACATGGGGTCTTAGGATCCCGACTGCATATCTTTGAGCCGTCAAATCGCCCTTCCGAATGATATGCAGGTTAGTACATCCACCTATACTGTGATTCCAGGCCATACCATCAAACCATCTCGTCTGTAATGATATCTTTCCTGAACGAACATAGGGTTATTTAGAGTGCGCCTTTCTCGCCATACCAAAACACGTCTGGTGTAACACTCTAAATTAAATCGGGAGACTTCCATAAACAGCATGCGATTCCAATCCGTTTGCATCCAATCTTGACGTTCAACAGCCCACTTTCTTCTGTCCTTTCTTTTCTTTCTTTCTTCCACGGTGTCTAGCTGTCAACGGAATGCACCCCATTAGCCTATGTGTATGAAGGCGCAATGTCCTCATGAAGCCTATTTCGGATTGTTTGGCTTGAGACCCTTCACCTTGTAGCCAAAAGAATCTGCCTTTGAATCTGCGTAACATTGGCTATTCTGTCTCAGCGAGCTGTTAGTAGGATGTAGTGGGCATTATTTACTGTGGCACGTGGATGACCTTTATTGTCTGAAGTTAATATGCCCTGATTCTTGGAATCAATTCCACTGTCTACAATGACACTTCTTGCCACTCCAACTGCGTCCTTTACAGTTCTTTGTGTTTGGCCGGTTTCCAGTCTTCCGATAATACACCAAGCCATGAATTCCGGTAGATCCCGTTGTAATTATTTTTCAGTCATATTTTATCAAAACAACAGTCGAGAGGTTGAGTTTAACCACTGAACAATAACAATTTTAACCAAAAACAATAGCTTCTACGAAATCGCGATTTCTCCACTTATAACTTTTTTCTGGTTTTGGAAGTCATGAACATTCATTTGCACATGAAGTCTTCTTCTTCTGTTTTCTGCTACATTTTAGACTATGGGTGTTTTGTTTTATGTCAGTTAGCAGAAGAAATATTTGCGCAATTTCGTTAAATACATGTGCTCACCAAATTTTTTTGCGTAGTGTATACAAATAAGTACACGAAAAAAAAATTTTTTTTTTTTTAATTTTAGTTACATCAACAGAATATAAAACAAATCGAAAGAGAAATCTAGGGTTTAACTAATTAAATTAACATTAGGGTTAAATTTAATTAACATATAAGATTAGATACGAATTCAATTCATCATTACTTTGTTACTTTATGCGTTGATTTTTGGTAAATTTGAAATTGGAATCTATGTCGAAATTCAAGTGCTACTTACTGATCATGAAACTTGTTACCTAAGACATTTATTCATTTTTTGTATTATGCAAAACATCATCTTCGAATTAGAAATACAGTATCAATTATATATGGATAATATTAAAAGTTATAAATAGAAGCTTAAAAGAGAGAGAACATTTAAAACACCAAAAATATTTGTAGGTTTAGATCCCGAGTGCTTATGAATTTTAGCCGTGAAATCGAAACGTTGGGGGAATTACTCAAAGAATAAAGTATTACAGTAGAACGTCGTTTATTCAAACGTTTGTTATCCGGACCAGTTTTTTAAGATACAAGTTTTGCGGAGATTACTTTTGGCAGAAAACGACGAAGAAAGTGTTGCAACTTTTGCTGAAAAGCTCAATATGAAGGACGCCTGCTACATGTTAGCTGAAGCGTGGTACTCGCTCGAAAGACAGAGCCTGAAAAATGCATAGAATAAGCTGCGGCCAGATTTAGAAGGCGAAAAAACTTCAATGAAGACCGCAGGGAAGAGACAACCGACTTTGTCCAATACATACCAGGATTTCAAAAATGCGATGAAGATGTAGAAACCTGGATGTCATGCGATGCAGAAGACTATGGATTTCAAATGCTAAATGATGACGAGACTGTGACTTTCTTGCAGGAAGATTCCGACTCTGTCGACGATGAAGACAAGGACAACAACAGCAACAACGAAAGTAGCAAGGGTCCTTCAAATGCTGACGCGTTTTCTGCGTTAGAGACAACAACAATACGAACAACAATCAGAGTGCTGTCCTACTCAACTACTGCTGCTCAAGAGAATCAGAGATCTTGCAGCGAAAAAATGGTGCAGCGAAAAATAAGTGATTATTTTCCACAATAAAGGTAAAATTGCGACATTTTGCTTTTTCTTCAAGCACGTTTCTCGCATGTGATGATTCTCAATATTCGTATAGCATCCGGTTTCATATACTGCATGGATCGAATTCGATTTTCGGTTATCCGAACAATTGCGTATCCGAACGGTGTCCGATCCCAATTGATTCGGATAAACGACGTTCTACTGTATACTCAGAAAAAATTTGAGGAATACCCCAAGGATTCTTTATACGTACACATGGGACTTTTATACAATTTGAGTTATTTTTTATATAATAAATTTTATTTGAAATACCTGAAGTTCTCCGTAAGAGGACAGAAGTCCAGCTCCATAGGCTTTGATAGCATTATTTTCTTTGCATAAACCAAATTCAACTGTAAACCAATATATCTAATCAAAATAAAAAAAAAATACTTTTTTCATTATTAAATTCTGAATGTTTGTAAAAATTTATAAAAGTTGAGTTTTTTGTTCATGTGTATTTCATAACTTTAAAATCGTACAAATGTTGTGCAACATAATTTTAAAATTTTATTCATTAAATTATAATTTTAAAGTTAATAATACCCTCAAGCTAAAAAAACAAAAACAAAAAAAAAAAAAAACAATAAAACTAAACTTTGGAGAAAAAGCATAAAAATTTGTATTTTAATTAAATGTACACGTCTGTAAGTAAAGCTTTTGCATATAAATGCATCACACGCATGTATATAATGTATTCATTTTTCCAATTTATTGTTTTAGTCAAGACAAAAAATAAAAAAAATAGCCGAAGAGCCTATCCAAAAAAATTCAGGAGCCTATTTATGTACTTTGCTGCATTAGGAGATTGGATCGAGTGACGTTTCTCCGCAAGTTCAAAGCACATGAAAAGAGACAGAGATCAAACATAATCTGAGATAAGGATAAAAATACTATGAAAAATAATAAGATATTTGTAATCACGTATTGTGCGCGCTGGTCTTAAATGCTGCTAAAATACTTCTGCTTTTTCAATAAAAACGTTTATAATTAAAATATATTTTAAATATAGCATGAAATAAAATGTTTCATAAGTAAATGAAACATTTTAAAAAAAAAGAAACGAGTCTTACAGTAGTCGCATATGATGTGTAACATCTAACATGTTATCGTGGTAAATACGAAATATTAACTTTTTTCCTGAAAGAAATATTGAAAAAAAAATTCGGGTATGATTGGAAATTATTTTCTATGGAATAATTATATCTTAAATGAAAATTGTATTTAATTAACAAACAGAGTAATGCAATATTTCATCAAAAATAATTATTATTGTTCAATTTGGGGAAGAGCGGAGACAATAGACTTATGATAACTAAAATATGACACATGTACTTGTGATTTCAAAGTATCTAAAAACCATTGAAAAACAGCGTCAACAACACAGTACCACTGTTATCAGTCGAAACATTTTGATTTGTGTTCATTTCGAACTTGAGTTCATCATTCATAAAAGCTATGAGCGGCTCAGCTTTTGGCAAACTGAAGTTAAAGTTAAAATCACCGCTCAAAATCAGGTGAAGCAAGTGATAATTTTTTTAAAAGAGCAGAACCACCTTCATTATATGGTAAAAGTACAAAATGTAGGAAATCTTTAATTTTTTTTAACCGTTTGATTCGAAGAAATGTATACGACCATCGAAATCACTGTTTGTCCATTTTCAAATAAGCATTCTGCCGCACTTATGTCCTTCAATATCGTGACTAACGGATTTAGAGTCAAGCGCTCGAGTGCTTGATGGCTACAAGTGTTGGACCCCCATGCGAGGGTAGCGAAACGATACAGCCACGTACTCTCATTGGTCAAATCAAGTAGCGCGCGCTTACGTCACATCCTGTTACACACATCCGTCCCTTTTCACGAAATCACTCCCACTAATATCCAGCAACCGAGAGGAAAGATGTTACGCATCAAAAAACTCATTAATTATTAATGCATTGAATACTTTTGTAACCCATAAAAAACTTTTTAAAAAATTCTACCGTAAAATCCGGAGTATAACGAGCCCCTTTCATACCAAAATGACGATCGAAATTTATGGGTGCGCGTTATAAGCCGGGTGTAAAAATGATAGCTTCAAAAGTAAAGAAAAGAGGTGAGCATGAAAAAAATTAGACTTCTACATATATCGAAATACCGTTTATTTAAAAGAAATGACATGAACTTAAATAGCTGTAGTTCTAGAAGTATGCTATTTTTTCAAAAGCCTGGGATAACTTGAATAAACGACTTCAAAGCATAAGAGAATTGCATAATTACATTTCAAGTTTCTTCGTAAAAAAAGTGGTGCGCGTTATACAGAGAATACATTTAGAAGTTCAAAAATACAGCTCGAAAGTATAAATGCCCGTTATACGCCGGAATTTACAGTAAATTAAAAATGAAATTTTTTGAAAATAATTTTTTTAATTTCCTTATTTTTGTACCATAATGTATCATTTAGTACCGTACTACATCTTGCAATTTTTTTTTCAAAATTAATTTCACTTTAGGAAGAAATAAAGCAAAATGAATTTTAATTCGCACAATTTGTAAAATTTTTACAAGCAACAAAAAGGCTTTAATTGATAAAATAATAACTTAAGTAAAAGAAATCATAAAACTTTTTTCAAGCTTTCGATTAATTTTTTTATAAATTTATATATACAGATAAATATTTAATAAAATAATAGCATGCTCTATAAATACAAGGCACTTAACTTAATTTAAGTTTAACACATTTTCTTTCATTTCTCTAGATTTTTTTAGTTTTATAATAAAACATCTTTTTCAAAGCATAAGCCCATTAATAAAAATAAAATATTTGTAATGAATCAAAAATAAAAAAAATAAAGCCTTTTCCGTAAATCCTTACAACTCTTATTTTTTTATAAAAAAATTGCGAGAATCTGTTCTTGTAATGACGCAAAAAATAATTAAGGAAAGAAAGAAACGTGTTTTGAAAATTAAATACAAATCGTCAAAGTCTATGAATTAAACTTAATCAATCAAAGGTAAATTATAAAAGGAAATAATTCATAGAACGTTCGGACTTATTTGTTACCTACATATCTAGTTAATTTGTATTAGAAATAATTTCATAAGTGGGCACTGAATCAACAATGAAGCAATATTTAATTGCTAAAGTTTACGCCTCTCCTTTTTTCCTCGAGTGATTGTATCAACAAAGAGGTGTTTATCGCCTGATTATGGTTATTACGATAAACTTAATTGAATTGTGGCTGAATATTAAAACTTACAAAAGCATTATCAAGTCTGTAATAGATATCATCAATCTTTCCGATGGCTTTTTAAAAAATTGGGATAAAAAATTATCTATTACTGTGTTTTTGAAAGAAATATATCACGTTTCATTTATATTTGTCATGCTACATAATTATTTAAAATTTGAAATATGTTTCCACTTTAACCTTTTACAATAATTCTGTTTTATGAATTATTTCTAATTTAACAGGAAAAAACACAAAAATAAATACCTTTCAGTACCAAAATAAACAAAAGTTTCTTTTTTGTGTCATATTTTTTAGAATGAATGAAAATATTATTTTTGCCAAACCCTTGATTGTACTGTTTTGCAGATATTGTTCAACACTATAAACAATTAGTTTTGAAATGTTTGGCAAAAGATTGAGAGATTTTCGGCTTCTTTTTTTCTGTTCCTTACATTTGTGATCATAAAGATTCGATAGATAATATAGACTAATACAAAAAATGAAACTAATATTTTAATACCAGAAAAAAAATTCTGTTTTGAATTGGTATTAAAAATTTATGCACATATTGCGTCAGAAACAAATTCTAAAAAATTCCATAATTGAATTTTAAAACACATTTAATATTTACTACATTTACTTAAATATCTATTATAGAGTATTTTTTATGTAAAATTTTTAACTGTTGAGAGATTTTTGACTTCAAATCAGAATTAATTTTCTATTTTTCAATTATATAAGTAAATTTCATCAAATGTTCTTAAAGATTTTTATTTAAAATGCAAAACCAAAATTCTCTTTGAAGTGCATAAATTATTTTGTAATAAGACTTTACATTTGTGTACTGTACAGAATAATATTTCATGTTTCATTTTCATTGAAATCTTAAATACTATGTATTTTATTAGTTTGAAGATGTGTGTGTGCATGGATTCTTTTAAAAATTACATCATTTGGATTTATGATAGTGTGTATTTCAGTACTTACTACTTTTGGAAGTAAACCTCGTCATATTTTTGGTAATATATCTAATTTATGGTTCTAATTTTTATTTCATTTAAAAATATTTTTTAGATTGAATTTTACAATTAAATTGTTTTAACGCTATTTGTTAACGTAATTCATAAATAGATCAGTAAGTTTTCATATTAATGCTATTTATATATCAGACAGCAAACAAATATATTAATACTTTTCTTTTTAAAAAACACAATTAAAATTTTAGTCATTAGTTCTGTTTTAATTTTATTCATCAAAATTCATTCACTTAGACAAAGTAAATCATAAGAAAAGTTTACCGTTGATAATTTTTCGATTTCTGCGTCGGAAGCGCCAAGTGATGCCAAGCCAATCTCTTGAGAAAATCTGGCAAATGAAGAATCTGCTAACATTGGTATATGCCCCAAGTATTCGTGAATGCAATCTCTGTACAAAAAGAAATATATGAAAAACATTAACAGATGCAACCAAAGAAAACGTTTGGTATCATCAAACCTACTGTCTATTCTCTCTTACTTCCTTTTATATATTTATTTTAACTTCCTTCTATATATTAATTTTTGTATTTTGCTTTTATTAGTTATTCTTATCTGTTTCTACTTCATATACATGTTCGAGTGTGTGCATATAAATGTACATACAGAGGATATCTTAAAAAAATAGTAGTTTATTTATAGGATTTTATATTTTGATATTTTTAATTGATAGAATGCAATATATATTGACTGGAATTTGAGGAAAACAATGAGGTAATAAAAATAGAATCCGTTTATTGTTTATTTATGTTTAAATATTTTAGGTTTCTCTAGAGCTAACTTCTATATTTATACTTCTATATAATGCACGATTTATATATGGATGTAAACCATGTATGCTTTTACGAACAGAAGCACACATAGATTACATAAAAATATAATAAAATAAAATTATCATTCCTTCAAAATTACTGAAACAGATTATTTTATTAATTATTATAGAAATTTGAATCCAAAGAAAATTGTTGAACACATGAACTGGGCTGATAGATCAGCCTTGATAATTGTGAATAAAATTATTAAATTTTTTCTTACCTATACTGTTTTTCTCAAAACATTTTTTGACAGCATTACTAATATATGAATATTGTTAAAAACTTACTGTTAATGTTTTTTTTCTCCGGATTTATCAAATTAATTTTTTAAAGAAGTATGTTTTGATGTGTTGTTTAAAAATACTACTAAACATTACAGAACTTTTCAAAAGTTCAAAAACGAAACAAGTTTTTGAAATTATGTATGACAATCTTATGAAATGTTTCTGTATCATGTATTTCCTCTAAATCAGTCAATTGACCTGTAGTACATTAGTAACATTTTTGAGTAGGTTAATATAAGTGGGGCAAGAGAAAATCAGAAATTGATAAGACAAATGTAAACTCGGTTTTAATTATGCATTAGTTCAGCGATACTCAACCTGCGGCCAACCGGGCCTTTTTAAGTGGACCGGTCATGGCCCATTGCTCCGAGAAATTCATTTATTTATGAAAATTTGGTGGGAAATTTTTTGTTACAAAATCAAATAAATAAATTTTGCTTTTTACTGTCGATGTCGTATGGGTGCGAATTGGTATTTTTTTTCTGATTTGTGAAAACAGACATCAGTGGAGTAGCGACCTCTTTATGAGTGGAACTAATTTTTATGCAAGAGAAAAATATTCGAAGAAAATAAATTGTTTCAAGACGATTGGGAAGTTAACTATCATATTTTGTAGTGAAAAACAAGCAATGTTCAGTAATTGTTTGATTTGTCACGAAAGTGTTGCCTTTAAAAAAAATACCAATAAACAGGAATCATTCAATGACACTTTTCCTCGCAGATCTCTTTCAAGAGGTGATAAATAGGCTTTCTCGAATAATCTTTACAATAGAAAAAAAGTGTTTTGTCAGTGGTAATGTCACAGCTGTATTAAAGGCACCCTATGAAATTTGTTACATTATTGGTAATCATATGAAACTGTTTAATGATGTAGAAATTGTGAAAAAGAGTGTTTCTTAAATGCTTCCAATTTAGAAAAATTTAGTGACAAAAATAAAAATTAAAAAAATCAAAATAGGAGTTATAATATTTTGATCAATTTCCACATTTTTAATTTTCTGTTTTCTTGGTCTTAAACCATTTCTTCCCTTCCTCCCCCCCCCACCCATTAATTCTCATCTTGCAGCCCGCGTGAAATAGCCATTCATATGTATGCATGCGACCAGGAAGGAAAAAAGATTGAGCACCCCTGCATTAGTTTTAAAAAGCAATGAGAATATTTTTCGAAATATTGCTACCTATCTGTTAAGCTGAATAAGCATGTAGTAACAGGGGTTGATGGATGAAGGAAGGCAGATGTGATCTTAGGTATGTTATTCCTCTTTCAACGAGAAAGAGGAATAACTTCGTTGGGAGTAGTGTATTTAGTTCTATTTGTCAGAGAAATAATTTATGTCTATATTTTTTAAGTTCATATTAGCAGTTTTTTATTTTTTGTATCTGGCAATGAAAGAATCCGATAATGGATTTAATGAGTTGTCTAAAAACTGTAAAACCAGCTGGTAGAAATGTAACGTAATAACGAAGTGAGCAGCGGAATAAAGACGTTTAATATTTTCTCCTTCTGAAATGGATTTAATTTAATTTTATTTTATTTCATTTATATTATATTTAATCGCGGTGCAATAATAAACACCATAAACACTTAATGCTTTTCAGTTTCTTTACTTTGGCTTGTGGCGTAATGCTAATTATTCTTAGCATTATACAAGGTTTCGAGCATTCACAATGTTGCTTAGTTTCTGCTTTTAATTGCAATTGAAAACCCTCACTTCTCAATTATATGATTCAATAATTAAAAAAATGCTTTAAAAATTGTTCAGGCCGTAATTGTATCAATTTTTTTGTCGCGAATGCCATCCGCTGACTGAGCACCTCCGCCAATGTTTTGATGTAACCCTCCGCTTCAGTTGTTGTTGTAGAGCTTCCATCTTGGAACAGCGTGCGAATAGCACCATCTCGAAATAAACCAATTCACAGTCCAAAAGTCGCAACGTTTTAGTTAAAATACGAACCAGCTTTTGACAACGAACATTTGTAAAACAACAAAAATTATATATGAAAGCAGGAGATTATAATTATATAACCTCCAGCTAAGTTCAGAACAATTCTTGTAGGGTTTTCCTGGTGGAATGACTAGGGACAAAAGAAGCGGTCTTTCCGTCTATTAATTATAAAAAATTATTTTACAAAATTCATCTTACTCACATAACCTTAACTGAATAAGAAATGATATGACAGTACCTCATAAAAGGCTAGTTTTAACTAAAATAAATCCAGTTATATATATATATTTATATAAATAGTAAACATACGGTTCAGGAGAATGGTCCGGACTGCAGTAGTGTCTGACGTACTGCGTGCACTGAAATACACGGAATGCTAAACTTGCTAAAAAATCTCGAGCGGTCACCAATCCTGCTGCAGGCCGTAGTGTAAAACCGGTTCTTTCTGAAAAAAAAACATTTTTCCTGTGAATTATTGTACGCAAAATACATATTACATACATTTATAGCTTGAGGTGAATTTTATGAAGTAAAATTTCGTATCATATTGTGACTAAACATTTTATTAAATATCATTATTAGTTTATCCTTATCGAATTTATAAAATTTTCATAAAAAAAATGAGCGATGAGCCAAAACTTTTTTGTGATGCAAATGTATTTTAGATTTTAAATTCATTGCCTTTATTACTGCTTTTAATGTGTTGAACAAAAAATAATTTAAACGTTTTTTGAATTTTTCTATAAATTTAATCGAATTACCTCATTTTAATGGATTTAAATTGTTAAACAAATTTCCAAAGGGTGTTATTAATTGTTTTGAGTATAAACATAAATTGAGTGAATATTAACGTCGCACTATTCAGCTACACGAGGGCTTTGGGCGACGGACCACGTAATTTCGAACCATGGTCAAGTGACGTGGACTACACCTCTGAGCTTGCACCTCCCTCTCCCAACTAACACACCACGCCAACGGGAGGACGTTTGAGCTCTCGACAGATTTAACGTGTATCGCTCCCCTACACGGAAGGTCTTTAGTGGTACTAGGCTCGAACTGGTGACAAGGACAGCCATGATCCGATACCTTGACCATTCGGCTACCGCGGCCGAGATAAGTATCAAGAATATGCAATCAAAGTCTCAATAACATGGCTTTTTAGAGCTCTTGCCTCCGTCCTTATTTATCGTCTAGAACAGTGAGTGCTTCCTAACCTTTTTTTTGCCGCGGACTGGTCAAATTTTGATAATTTTACCGCTACCCCCTGAGGGGGAGGGGACGTTTATTGCTTATATTTTAGATTGCTTTGATTTTATAAATTTAATTTAATTTTTTTGTATTTAAACATGCCCTTAGAATAAAATACAGCTACACCAAAAAATGAATATTAAGTGATAAAACATGGAACATAAAGAATTTCCATAAAAAGACGCACAAACAGCAGAGAAATACACCACAGTACATAAAACGGAAATAATTAACTGTTCCTTTTTCGGCCCGATACTATTTGATCAACAGACTGGTACCGGTCTGCTGCCCGGGGGTTGGGGACCACGGGTCTAGAATTACGTCACCACGATATTTGATAAAGGAATCTCGCTTTTCAAAAACCTGTAATGTATGCAAAGGAGCCTAACTACAGGGTTATTCATAATTCCAACCCGGGTTTCGATGTGCTCTAGCAAAGAATACTAATTCAAATACAGAAAAATAATAACATTTGAGAGAATACAGAAATAATTCAAGTTTTATTTACGTTCTTTACAAGTGTTCTGTGTCAGAAACCTTAGTTACTCCGCATACATAAACGCAATATACCAGTTCCTGCCACACTCTACTCAGCATGGTATTATCAACGTTATTGACAGCATTTTAATATCTTAGAGAAAAAATAAATTTGTTCGTGTTACTTGAAAATGTATTTTCAATATAGAACTGGAAAATATGTACGCACAAAACGTTACTTATTTGTCGGACAGAAAGCTATAAAATGTTGCCTTCCCTATACCATTTCTTTATACTTTAATTCCGGATCAAAACGCCAGTCCTTAATGGCATATACATGATGTATACGATATTTATAAAAACAATCACTGTGTAACTGAATAGAATGAACTAGATTTGCAAAAACTGAATAGAATAACTAAATACTTACTTTTCAAAAACAAAGAAATATCCTGCATTTGAGGAATGATATTCGGTCTAAAAATACCTTCTTCTTCAAGCAATTTAAAAACTTTCCGATATGATGAACATGCATGTTTAGATAACAGAGTAGACATTTTTTTGTAAACAATACCCCTATAATTACAAAAAATATTTCCAAATTGTTAGAAAAACATAAAACAGGATTACAACTGAAAATAAAAAAGAAACTTTTAAATGCTTAAAACATTTTTTTCTTCTTTAGAAGTTTAATACAGATAGCACTATTTTCAAAACATATAAGATAGATTAAAAATAGTTTTGTAGGTTTCGTGCTATGCATTTATATAAATAAGTTTTAAATACTTAAAACCCAAATTTATAATATATGTGATAAAATTTTTCATCATTTTAATATTAACGTAATTTTTCTGTCTCAAAATCTGAATATTTTTAATTGAATTACCCTTTTAATCTTTAAATTTGATGTGTGTGTGTAGTTACCAAGCTACTTGTTCAAAAATATGAATGTACATAAACACTCATTGCCATAAAAATTTGTGCACCAAGAAAAAGTCTTCAAAATGAAACGAAATCTTACATATATAAGTACTACTTTGAAATGATTAGAAAACCAAAGAAAGAGGATCATTTATTGCAGAAAAAAGTACAAATGAATGGAATTTTTAGTTCTCTGTTGGAATCTACCCCCTATAGAGCGAATTCACGATGCGATACGAGTGTGGGCAGAGGCATACAAGTTCCGCATCATGTCCTGAGCCATCTCTTTCCACAGTTGCTATAAACGCGCATCTTGTTCGACCTAACTCGTAGGCTGTCCAACTTGCCGTCCCAAAAGATCCCAGATATCCTCGATTGGTGACAAATCTGGGGATCGAGCAGGTGAGGGAAGGGTGGTAATGTGGTGGAGGCAGTCTTGTGACATCCTTGCTGGGTATGGCCGAGAAATGACTTGATGAAAAATGGCTTCTGGGAGCCCTGCCATGAGAAGCAAGACATGTGGCTGAAGGATGTCATGAACGTACCGCTGGGCTGTCATTGGGCCATGGATCAATATTGGGGTTACCGTGTGTCGTAAGCAATGGTACCCCATACCATCACACTAGCTGTCGGAGCAGTTTGTCTCTGTAAAGAGAAGGGAGGATTGAGGCATTCGCCACGAGGCCTCGACACAAGAACACGATTGTCATTACTGCTCAAATTGAATCTAGATTCGTCGCTGAAGAAGACCTGGTTCGAATTCATTTCAGTTCAATCCCATCGTGCGCAAGACCACTCCAAAAAGAGGCGTCGGTGGGTGGGTGTCATTGGCATCACACGTAATGGGGGCCTCGATACCAGATGTCCTTCAGCTAGGCGCCTTGTAATGGTTCGAGAAGACACAGGGCCCGTAGTGAAGGTGCCGCCAATGTGTGGACAGTGGCTAATGAAGCAGTTGGCTCTACGCGCGCGTGCCATACGATGTGACGGTCTTCTTGAACACTGGTCTGTTGACGGCGTTCTGAGCTTAGTGGCCGTGTAAATGACGCCACTTCTGTCCACTAGTCCTTAACCCTCCTTACAGTCAAATCAGAATGGCCTACTTGAAGAACTACTCGCCGAGCTGACCACCCAGTTTCCATCATCCCGATGATTCTTCTCCTCTATATATTGTTAAAATTCTTCAAAATAGTCTCCCTAGGTTCGAACACCACCGTTAGCGCTATTCTTACGTTGCAAAGGTTCTCTGGAAGTTAGTTGCCTTAACCTCTCTGAGAAAAAAGATATGACTGCCGTTTGATGACGGAAACATTCTCGAAACGTTGCCCTTTCAGGCTTCTCTTGTTTTGGAAGCAGGAAATAAATTTTCCTGACTGAAATCGCTTGCTGCACGATGGCTGTAATGAGATAATCACCCCAATTTGATCCTGGTAGGCAGCCACAACGAAGGCAAAGAGGGTTGAAGCGTTGTTGTGGAAAGCTTAGCGTAGGAGAGGTTCATTTCTTTGCTCAAGCCCCTCAACATAAATTCTATCACCAGAGAGCGCGCTGCTAGAAACTGAAGCTCAGTGTGACTATCAGTCTCATTATTTTATGAAAAAATTCTGTATTTATATAAATATATATTTTTATATATTGCCACATATTCCGATCGATAACGCACATTTTAATTCAAGAAATTATATCGAAATTTACGGGTGCGCCTTATAGGTCAAGTAAAAAAATGAAAGCTTTGAAAATAAAAAAATTATACTGTTTAATTGTTCTACATTTTTGCAATTTCTTATGGAGAGCAGTTTTAAATAAGCTAATTAACATTTCATAAAAATTTCAGACTATTCGATGAATATTATATCATGCTATTCATGGAATGAAAACCTCAAACTGATATTTCTTCATGTTGAATTTTTGATCAACCCTAAGGTTGAAATAGGTTAATAACTGAAATAGGGATATGAAATTTTTTGCAAATGTTCTGAAGTATATGTTTTGTAAAACTCTGTGCATGGGAATTAGCCCTAAGAATTGTAGTAATTTTTTAAAAAGATTCAAAATCCAAAATTAATGCTATTTCGAGATTAATGCTATTTCGAGAATTTTTTGTATATTTCACAATGAAAAATTAATACAAAACTGATGAACAGCATCATAAAAAAACTCAAACACAGTTTTAAGTAGAATATTATAAGGTACTTCGAAAAAAATTTTTGAAAGAAAATATTCATATTTAAAAAAGTTTTAGGGATTTAAAAAATAATTTTAAGAAACTTTAAAAAATTTAAATTGTACAAATATTTTACAATAAATTTGAAAATTTTATACGAAATGATTACTTAATAATAGCTTTTATAAAATACAATTAAAAGCAAATTTCAAAAATTAAAAAAAAATTGTTAAGTTGGTACCATGTCGCCTTAAAAAAATCCTACTATGAAAAATTATAGTTTAAAAACACTAAAAAACACGTTATGTTTAATCGAACTAAAAAGTAAAAAAATAATTCTTAATATAAGAGTAAAATGATTAACGAGAAAATTAATGTCATTGGGGTAAAAGCGTGGGGTGCTTTGTACTACATTTTTACACTAACTCAGCATTTCGGAATAGAACTAGTAAGAAATTATAACAATTAATACAGAGCACTCCACGCTTTTACCCCAATGACATGAATTTTCTCATTAATCATTTTATTCTTATATTAAGAATTTTTTTTTACTTCGATTAAACAGAAAAGCGTGCTTTTTAGTTTTTTTAAACTATAATATTTATTTTTCACTTTTTTAGTTCGATCTACAATAAGAGCATTGATTTGTTGTTGTTATATATACTAATGCCACCTGATCGGCAAAGGCCAGATCAAGATACATGAAATTCATCATGACAAAGGGCTAAGTGACTCCTGTCGTTAGCCTTAGCTTTGAGCACCATACAGGTGACAGAACGATTTAGCTCGGCTATTTAAGGTACCCGCATGCCGCGAAGGCACTATACATTTGCAAACATCCGTGTCTTCTCCGGGATTCGAACTAAGTCCCAACGGCACAGCAGTCGGCGTCGCTAACCACAATACAGGATGGGAGACACAATGCGACTTTAATATTATAAAGTGACATATTACAAATATATGTATTATCTTTTGTATGTAAATAGCTCACGGAAGTCACTAGTAATTACTAACTTGCTTATAATTTATATATAGTATTGATAAATCAATTATTAAATACTTTTTGCCACACTGATACATTTATAAGTATCTTTTTTCAGTGTAAATATGTATTATATTTTTATCATGTCAGAATGTGTTTTGTTTTGCTTCCTTTCAGTAAATTAATAATTATTTTAAATGTTTTATTTTGGACTTTTTTATATGCTCTCCCCCCTCCCCCAGTTTCAGAAAAGCCAGCTTAGATCATAATTTTTTTTTTCACATGCACGAGTCTTTAATTTTTTATTTCCATTTCAGAAAAACTAGACAATACTGTTTATATTATGATATGAAATTTTTGTGCAAACGTTTTCGCTTTTATAGGGTTGTAACTTAATCTTTAAGTCGCCAAATCTGGGAATGGAATATGGAATTAGTCACCAAATCTTGAAACGGTATCAGCACCACTAAAGACCCGCCGTGTAGGGCAGCGATGCACGTTAAATCTGTCGAGAGCTGAAACGTCCTCCCGTTGGTGTGGTGTGGTAGTTAGGAGAGGGGGGTGCCAGCTCAGGTGTCGTCCACGTCACTTGACCATGGTTCAAAATTACGTGGTCCGTCGCCAAAAGCCCTCGTGTAGCTAAACAGTGCGACGTTAATATTCACTCACTCACTTGAAACGGTATATGCAATTAGTCGCTAAATCTGGAAACGAGAAAATGAATTAGTCGCCAATTCTCGAAATCCTTAGATTCCTTATTTTTGAGGTTCCTGATCAGGACAATGAAACAAAATAATGAAATTGTGTTGTCATCGGTCCTTGACAAGTGTGAAAAATTTCGAATTAATCCTTTGAAGGGGGTAAAAATCGAGTTCAAAGATTCCATTACATACAAGTGAGACTTAAAAAAGCCTGTTAATTAAAAAGAAAACCCAATATGCTGCCCAGCATTGAAATTAGTCCTTTTACGACTGTATTGTAGGGATAAACAAGATTTAAGGTATCCGACTAGGTTCGGAGATAATTTTTTCAAAAATTGGTTTTCTAAATAATTTTACTGTTTTAAAGAACATAAAAAGTCATAATTATTAAATAACTAACATGTATCGCCCTTTTTTTAAAAAAATTATTTTTAGGAAAATTTAGCAAAATTTTTTAAGTTACAAAAAACGTGATAAATAAAAATAAATTGCACATTATGCACTTTTAACGTCTCATTGATATACTTCTTAATCCCTCTGAAGTGTCACAAACCGTAGGATAAAAAATATTTTAAGAAATAAATATTTTATTAGCATTTGAATTTGATGGTCATGATTTTTCGTCAAAATTACTGCATGTTCTAAATTAAAAATGGCTGTAAAATGTGATTAAATGTATCTGTCTTAAAACTAGCGGTTTGTTACACTCTGAAGGGCCCAAAGCATATATGTTATAAATGTCATTGCATTCGATTCGGTTATTTAGAAGATATCCCGTTTTTCGTGCACAAATTATCATGAAAAGTTCATTCTTCAAAAAACGAATTAAAAAAAATATTTTTTTTTAGTTAGATAAAGTAAATGCTATAAAAAGAACTTAAAAAACTCTCTAGTTTTATGTATTTGTCCTTCTTACTCAATAATTAATTTCTGTTTTCCCTAATGACTCAAACAACACCAAACATCAAACACCTAAAAAACACTTTTTCAACCTAGTCGGATACCTTAAGGAGATAACTTTTCTCTCTTTCTCTCTGTATATACATATAACAAACAATTTTTTAAAGAAAGAATATTAAGGAATAACCTTTACTTTTATTCTTATTAGTTAATTACATAATACAGAAGGATATTTCTAATCGACAGTATTCTAAACCTTATAAACGAATTCATATATCTGATATGTATACCCATAAATTTATTTTAACTTAATTCAAACTGATGCAGACGAAAAATGCAAGCAAATTAATCACATCAAGAAGAATTCTAAAAAAACTATCTGTTGAGAGAAAAAAAACATTTACCAAGTTTCTGTTTCTTCTGCTGTGTATTTCACGTTAGGAATGGTATGGCCACTAAATTAAATAAAAAAATACAGCGAGAAATCAGCATTTCGTATAAGCAGTATATGAAAACTTTATAATTAACTGACATAAAAAGTTTTGTTGAAAGTTTAATATCGTAAAATATTTTAAATTGCTTATCATTCGGTTTTTTTAGTGTTATTAGGTAGAATTATCCGAAATCGGATTAATTTCCACACGAAATAATTTTTGTAATATAAGAGGCACTAATAATGAAAAATAATTAATTGTAAAAATAATTTAAGTGGGATAGCTAAATGGATCTATTAATTTATAAGCATCATAGATTAATTTCTTTTGGTCAATATTAACTGCATCAATAATTGATATACGTTATGATTCGATGTGTTTTTTCAAAAACTATAACTAAGGTCTTTTTTGTTTATATTTCATCAGCTGTAACGCCATTCGTACTATATCAAATAATTCAAACAGCTTAGACCACAACAGATTCATAAATTTAATGTTTTTTTTATAAAAATTATGACTAACATGAATGTTTCTTTTATTTTATGCACTTAGAAATAAATTGTATTAGCAAATATAAATATATATTCGTAAATGTACATCGTAATACGATTATATTATGATGATGGATTTATAATATAATACGCATTTGCATGCTAACAAAGTATATGAAATAAAAAAACTTAATATGATAATAAATATATTAAGATTCTTTATATGAAACATGCGAATTGTAATTATTTTTCCTAACTATAACTTGGTTTTGCATTTATTCTTCAAAAATTTTATTAATTAGTCATGAAAACTAAGAACTAATAATTTTAATACAAACAAAAGTGTAAAATGTATATTGGGAAATGAATGTGCTTCTTAACCATCACTATTCAAAATTAACATTTACTTTACTATTTTGCTAACTGCGACTTACTACATGTATTTGAAGGCGATTTCTGCAATTTCTTTTCGTCTGGCTCTGTATTTGACATCATTAAAACCCTGTTGAATACAGATAAATGCATCACTTTTATAATTAAAGGCAACATTTAAAAACATTTTAGGAATTAAAAACAGTTGCAGAATTTAAAATTCTTCTTTAAAAACAATATTTTTCACAGTTGGTAATAAAAAATCGTGAACGAGTGATTGTGCTTGAAAATTTACATTACATATTTTCTAATTAATTTCTTATTCTTTACTAACTTGTTTTCGAGACTCCTTAAGGTGCTATAACTTACACATTTATAAAAGTGAACTATTTCTACAATTATTTTCACTTCTGCTAAAAATAAAAAGCATTAAAAATAATGTAAATTTGTTGTCTAGCTTTTATTAGAGACACCTTAAGGGGCTATAATTTATACAGTTCGTGTTCAGAAACTGAGTATCGTTTTGAAAAAACTCACATAAAAAAATATTTTTTCAAAAAAAAATTCATTTTTACATGCAAGAACAAACTATTTTTCAATTTAGTTACCACTATTGTTCAGAGGTTTTTCGTATCCGGAAACCCACTTCCCTATACCCTCTTCAACGAAAAATGTCACCAGGGAAGTGAACCATCGCTAAACAGCTTATTGTGAAAACTCATCACAAAGCCCTCTGTGTGTTTTCACGATTTTTCTCATCACAAAACCAGCATTATCAACAAAAGGCGGCCCACTCCGTGCATCGTCATGAACGTTGGTGCACTCATCACTGAACTGTCTAACCCACTTTCTGACCATTCCATTACTCATTACAATTTCACCATGAATCTCCACAAGTTGACGATGAATTTCTTCTCGTTTAACATTCCTTGAGTTCAAAAAACGAATTACAGAATGTACTTCATTGTCAACGGGATCGGCAGTAATCTTAATCATTTTGAATGTTCACAAACACGTTTAAGAACAACACAAACAAACTTCACTTGCATCACTGTACTGTAGTGCTTCTCAAACTTTCAATATTGGTGACCTAATTTTCAGTCATAATTTTCGTCACGCCTCCCTCATACAACAAATATGTATTGAATGCAATTATAATATACTTCGACGCTAAAGCTACAATGCGACTTTAATTATAAACTGCACGAATTATCAAGATAAGAATTATATTTTGTACATAATTTTGTATATGACAAGCCCATAGAAGTCACTAGTAATTTCTAAATTTGTTTTTAATTTAGTATTGATAAATTAATTATCAAATATACTTTTTGCTGTATTAATACGTTTATAAGTATCTTAAATCAGTGTAAATATGTATTTTATTTTTTATTATGTCAGAATGCATTTTTCTTTGCTTCCTTTCAGTAAATTGATAACTATTTTATATCTTTTATTTTCGACTTTTAGATATGCGAGCGAGCCCCACGTAAGGATGTCACGCCTCCCCTAGGGGGGTGCGTCACACAGTTTGAGAAACGCTGCTGTACTGGGAATCAACCAGACACTTGTACGGTTTCCGGACACGCCTCGTACATTTATAAATTCTTTTTACTCTTTAGTTAAAATAAAAATAAATTAAATGATAAGATTGTATTAAAATACATGTTACTTAAAGTTATATAGATTAACGCATTTGCATTAAGAATAATTAATTTTAGTGTGAAATATACTTACTGGATGGTTGCTATCAAGATCAGGTTCAAACTTCGAAAGAACATGTGTACATTTATCTAAATCGCTTATATGCTTTGGAAACCAGATGCCTAGAATTGAATCAAATTATCAATAACTCGTACAGCAAAAATCTGTATTAAACTAAAAGAGTTTCCATAAATTTTTCAGCACCCTGAACAGAGTAAGCGTTTAAGAGTGTAAAATTTGAATTTATATTGTCATTTCTCATCAATTTTAAACCTAGTTCAAGTACACTACCAGTAATTTTTCATACAAGCCTGTTAAGACTTCAATTTATCTAAGACCAGCTGGAATTAAATGACAAGTATAGGGAAAACTTGGAAAACATGGGCGCCAAAACACTTAATGGAAAATATACTACACTAAAACACTTTCCATTTTTCCGAAATTAAGATATTTCAAACTGTAGAGTATGGTCTTTCTAATGGTTTACGAACAAAACTCTTAATTCTCGTACAAAGAAGCTCCGAAACAAATTCTGCAATTGATCATATTTGACTAAAGCTTTAAGTAATATGGGCACAATTTCAAGAAATAAAAACTGGTTGCATTCTAAAAAATGCATGAGGAGAGAACTGCCTTTTCTACAATTACCTTTTCCAATTGGAAATGCCTTTTTACACAAATTACATGTTTGGCTAATTATAAGAAGTAAACTTAAACTTTTGTTATTAAACAGATTATATTGCAAAAAATCTATCCAATTTTTATATATAAATTAAAAATAATTAAAGGGTGAAAATCAGATAAAATATTAAATTAACACAAATTATTACAAATTTAAAGAAAAACAACATTTAGTGACTTGTCCTTATATCATAAGCTACACTCTTTGCAATAGATAGAGTCGCCCTCTAATTCAACACATTCCTTAAGGACGCAGGATGAACAAGAGCCCCAACATTGCAAGCATTCATGACCTTGATTTTCATCAAAATAGTAAGCACCACAAACAGGACAAATGCAGGACGTATTCTGTTTGCTGGCACTTACTGTTACTTTGAGGTTTCCTTTTATACCTTCTCTACAACCTCCGTTCACTCGCAATTCTCTTCGTAGAAGTCAGATCTTTTGCACTTGGCAGCTCTCTTGCAACATTCTTACATCTTTCGCGATTAGATTGTTTTCAGTGTTGGATATGAATTCAGCTACTCCAAAAATGATGCTACTAATTGCGAGAATTCCGTAGTCATAATAGATAAGCCGTGTGCTGTCGTAAAGTGACCTAAGTTATTATTAGGAAGAGGTTTGTGGAAGGAAGATGAACTTAAATGACGTGCAGGACGAGACGATGTTCCAGGGGTAGGGTTGGGAAGCATTATTTCATAAAACTTTGGTATTTCCCATGTCATTCTTTATTTTACTTCCCATATTTGGCTTAGTGACATTATTCAATAGCTGTCATTACTGCCGCCAAAAGGATAAAGAACAAAAATAGTGCCCCCACCCCAACTGCCGATTTCAGCTCATTTCGGGCCCTGGGTGCAAAAGACATAAAGGTCCCCTTGGCACTGGCGAATCGAAATTTACACTCATGGACAAAACAAAGTTTGCGCACCCAGAAGGAGTCGTCAAATGAAACGAAATTTTACATACGTAATGAACTACTTTCATATGAATAAATAATTTGAAAATAAAAAAAGGATCATTTATTTCAGAGAAAATTACTAAAGAACGGAGGATTTACAACCTTTTGAACTACCTCTAGCGCGAATACTCGATTCGATATGATCGGCATTGAGGCATACAAGTTCTGTATGATGTCTTGAGACATTTCGTTCCATATTTGCTGTAAGCTTGCCTCTAGTTCGTTCAAACTCGTGAGATGCCCAACTCACCACCCTAAACGATCCCAGATATGCTCGATTGGAGACAAATCTGGGAATTGGGCAGGCGAAGGAAGGGTAGTAACAGTGCGAAGACAATCTTCTGACACCCTTGCCGTGGGATTCCGAGCATTCTCTTGTTGAAAAATGGCTCCTGGGAACCGTTGCATGTGTGGCAACACATGTGGTTGCAGGATGTCATGGACATATCGCTGGGCTGTCATGGTGCACGGATCAATACTAGTGGTGACCGTGTATTGTAGGCAATGACACCCCATACCATCACACCAGCTGTAGGAATGGTGTGTCGCTGTAAAGCAAAGGCAGGATTGAGGCGTTCACCACGGAGTCACCACACACGAACACAATAGTCATCACTGCTGAGATTGAATCTGGATTCGTCACTGAAGACGACCTAGTTCCATTCCACTTCAGTCCAGTTTCCTCGTGCACAGCACCATTCCAAACGGAGGCGTCGATGGGTGTGCGTCAAGAGCAGCACACGTAATGGGCGCCTCGATCCCAAATGTCCTTCAGCCAGGTGCCTTCGTATGGTTCGAGAAGACACAGGGGCTCCTAGTGAAGACCGGATGGCGGCCGATGAAGCAATTGTCTGTACGCGTGCATTTCTTACGATGTGGCTGTCTTCTCAACGACCGGTCTGTCGAGGGTGTCCTGAGCCGGTTCTTCGTATAAATGACATCTCTCGGATCCACTGGTCCCAACACCTCCTCACAAAACAGTCAGAGTGGCCTAATTGACGAGCTACTCGCTTGGCTGACCACACAGCTTCCATCATGCCTATGATTCTCCCCCTCTCAGACTGCGAGAGCTGCTCATATTGTCTTCGAAAACGGTACAATGGCATGTCTACCTCATATCTTCCTTTGT
>BMAV01025203.1:517185-528548 GCA_019973955.1 Trichonephila inaurata madagascariensis | reverse complement strand
GATTCAGCACACTCAAACAAGCTCTGGTTACCTATTTTATACTCCATGGAGAACGATGTTAAACGCCCTCTACCGGCTATGCGTAATGCGCAATCACGTTGCATTTCTCCCCGACATGTACCTTCATGCTAAGTTTCGTTACGATCCCCAAATTATTTCTTGGTACGCTATTTTTTTGTCCAGGAGTGTACAACTAGATATTCTGGTTAAGTCCAGCTTATCCTTTCTGCTGGGCGCCCACCTCAAGCATCCAAGCAAGCAGCTTAAGTAAGATAACTAAAATATAACAACAAACCTAATTTGAAATATCAGGTAGCTGTACTTACATTAAAAAGAGTCTGTTTGCACTTCTCTTTGTGTCGCAATGGCGACGAACTAATCACACAGTCGCCATGATGCTTGAGCATTGTTAACTTCGCAGTACGAATGCACCAACTGAAAATCATTACGAGTAACTGCAGAATTTGTTGAAATGTGCCCATATTTACCAAGTTTCCCGTACTTTAACTAAATGCACCATGCTTAAGGAAATGTTTAAATAGTCTTGAAAGGAACCATACAAATAAAACTATCTAATTATAACTTTCTGATAATTAAAAAATGATAGTTAATATTTATTCAAAACTAGTTAAATATTTATTCATTGGTGTGCAGTGGTCTTCAAACTGTGTTAACTCATGGAACTCTAGAAAGTATAAGGTGTTTCCGGAGAAAAACATTCCAAGAAAATCCTCTTAGAAGAATATATTTTAAAATAATGTTCTATACATAGATACTCTCTCTGTCTTAGTACAAGCAATTTTAAAGTGCTGTATATTTTATTAAAAATTTTTAATATAATTTTTGTGTAATTTACTCATAGGGCTCCAAGTGTCATCTTCCATTGCATTAAATTTAAAAATTGAGTTATGTGTTTGCATATTTTTCACACAAAATATCGAAGACAAGGTATATTAACGCCATATCCAGCTGTCATATTTCTTAATCTTCTTTAAATTTGCTTCTATATTTTATTTTTGTTGCCACATGCTTTGAGAAATATTTTTGGCTTATAAATACGTTGTTCAAAATGGCATTAAAATGTTTATAACTGTGCGAGACACATCTGTGTAAACTTCAAATTTGCAACCTAAAATTTAGGAGCTATTCCTCGTTAAATTTAGGCTTTTAAGTCGGAATTGTTGTGATTTGTCAGCTAATCCTTTTCACTTCATTGGCAAGCCTTCTGATGTATCCATTAACGCTTTAAACACGTGACTGTCGCCCATCCGGTATAGGGGTTAGCGACGCTGACTGCTGTGCCGTTGGGACTGGGTTCGAATCCCGGAGAAGACATGGATGTTTGTAAATTTTAAGTGCATTCGTGGCATGGGGGTACTTTAAATAGCCGTCGAGCCACAAGTCCTCTGGTGAGGTTGGTGGAAGTGGAAGAGAGGTGGGAGCCCCTGACCACCCCCAGGGTGTTCTCCCTCAAAATTGGGGTGAAACCGAGCTAAATCGTTCTGTCACCTGTATGGTGCTCAAAGCTAAGGCTAACGACAGGCGTCACTTAGCCCTTTACCATGATGAATTTCATGGATCTTGATCTGGCCTTTGCCGATCAGGTGGCATCAGTAACAACAAACACGTGACTTTTATGAAACTTAAGATTTTATTTTATCCCTAAAGTAAACTGTCTTTAAGAATTCAATCTCTTATAAAAAATTGAAATTTTACTTTAATTTTGACTCTTCGATTAAGCAAATAGTGATCAATCTCTGTCAAAGTTTTAGGGAACCCTAGGCATCCACGGGGCTCATTGTTGAACACCTCTGCACTAGAGGAACTAGTAATTTGTGAATCGAACATATTTCGTCTAGTATATTTAATCGTAACATACCTTTCGAAGAGGATACATTTCCAGAAAATCCATGTAGAGTAATATCATCCATCGGGCGGATTGATTTGATAATATTCAATAAGTCATTTTTGCTTATGATGGCTTTGATTAAGATATCAAACGAAAATTCTATCCACTTCGATGGTCTTGTTTCAATATGCTCAATGCACCCATTCTGATTCTAGAGATAAAATTATTATGAAGAACGTAAATTTTAATTTATGGAAAAAAAAAAAATAAGTACTCAATAAGAAATAACTCAATAACGAATTGTTGTTATTCAAAATTAAATAGGACAAAAAAAGACTTTCTATTGCTTCTTATAGAATATCAAAAATATATAAAAGAAATTGAATACATAACGTTATTTTTAGTATTTTCAATTGATAAAAATAATTAATAAAAATATTTTGGCTAGAATGCAGAATCGGCCACTGGTTGTCGCGATTTATTTTTTTGAGATTTTCCGGAGATCGATAAGCACGCGAATTATGGTAACCGAGCCTATTTTGTAGCTATGGTAGTATCGGTGTATTTTCGCGCATGCCCTGTACGTTTTTTACGTTAAAAATAGTTTTATAGAATTTGGTTGTGTGGTTGCCATTTTCATTTATTATTATTATTATTTGTAATTTTATTATTTTTTGCAATTTTATTTTTTTAATTTGTTATTTATTACTTATTGTGATGTATATTATTTTGTTATTATTATTAGAGTTCTTTTAGAGGAAAGAGTTCTTCATTTATGTATATACAAAAGGTGGTTTTTACTAAAGTTGCACTTTCAAAAGGCTGTAAAAAAAGAAACCCCTGGTCAGAATGATTTCAAACTTGAACTGACTATACTTGAAAGGGAGGGAAAGAAATAAGAAAGCATGCATAAGAAAAACTTTATTGGTTTTTTTTTATTGCAGCTTTTAATGTTGTTCTTGGTCCAAGGACAATTAAAAACGTATTTTCCTAATAAAGTGTGGTACAACCAGTGACAGTGGTGTGACGTACACCCCTGCAATCCCCGCATTGGGGGGAGGGGGAGGGACTCTAGGGGGCCTAAAGCTTGACTGACGCTAAGTACGTATTTGGGTTTGGGGCCCAAAACCTGAGTTTGCAGGGGGAAGCCCTAATATTCCCTGTTACGCCACTGTGTGGTAAATCGGCTTTTCACTAACAGCGCCAACACTGTTAAATGACTTGGAAGTCTTTTTTTTTTCCGATTAAAAACCGAAACAATCGAACACATTGAAACATACAAAAGCTAAGTCGTCGCAATTCTATTAAAACTACAACTTTAGTTGAATCAACTTTCGTTTTGCCACTCGCAACGCCATCTATTGTTACATTTCGTAACTTTTTCCTTATGGCGTACTGTTTCCCCTTTTTTTCAAGTTATTCAGTTGAAACTACAAGTTATTCAGATAAGCATTTTGAAAGTGGAAATTTAATTAGAATCACGTGTTCTCCATTGAATTCAAAGCTTACATTAGACTTGTATCTGTTGTGTTCTACTTGTAGAATTTAGATAAAATTATAAAATTTCAAATATGGTTATTTAGTAAGAATGTTCAAATTTTAAATTTCTTCAATAAGTTTTTTCAAAATTTAAAGAAATAATACTTTTACTAAACATATACGTTTAAATCAAGTGCATTTTATTTACCTATGTGCATTTGTTTGTTATTATATTGTTTACAAATATATACTTTTGAAAGAATCTGCAAAAAGCAAAAGCTGGGAACTGTGAAACACATGACGTGAGTAACTGGAAACACATGATTGCGTTTATCATATGACTATGACGTCACATGAATTGAGCCCATTGAGCATTATACATTTTTTAAAAAGCTTCCCCCGTAACTGACCAATAAAAAATTACTTGTTTACTTTATTAATTATATCAGAATTTTATTAACTAATCATATTTGCTAATTTGTTGATTTACTGCAATTAATTAACACAATATTCTAAAATTTATTCAATAAAATCTCAAATTTTTTTTTAACTTACCTCTATGCATTTTAAAATGAATGGCAGTGAAAATAAACCATTCACCACAGAAAACACTAAATTGATAATTTTTTTAGCATTTGGATCATCTTTTGGAAACTGGCTTAAAAGAAATACCTAAAACATTGATAGAAAATATATACATTTAGTTAACGTAAAATGCATTTATCATACTCTAATTCTTCATTATAAAAAATTTATTAGTTACATTCATTACAATTTATACTAAATCTTAATTTTATAATTTTGCATTTATAGCGTGAATGTGCAATTAGTCAACGTAATATATATGTGTTAGAGTGAATCGAAATTTTTTTTTCAGATTTTGAAAACTTACCCATACGAAAAAGATGTTCTCTGGTATGTAAATAAAGAAAAAATAAAATTTAAAAAAAAAGAATATTTTTTTATAATTCTATGTTTTACCACAAGGAGAATGAAGTGTTAGTGTATGAGCTTTTTTATGGAAAAAATCAAAGTAATTTTTATTAAAGATAACGTGTATTTTAGTATTTTTTAAAGATTTATTCAGATAAGAGGACACCTACTTAGTAGTTATAAGAAAAAAGTATCTGGTATATTTAACAATTTCTTTATTGTTATTTTTTCTTAAAGAAAACCTACTGTCGAAATTACAGTGTACGATAAAGCGGAAGACTGAAGAAGAAATTTGAATGGGATCCATTCAACAGTGTGGGAGAAAGAACCATGGTTATATGAAGTGTTGCTGTGTATATTGTACTATTCACAACTTAATCAATAACCATGGTTTTTAAATATTGTAAAAAAAAAAAATTATTTTGAATCTAAAATCATTTAACAAAAACTAAGTTTTAAAATTTTTTCAAAAATTCAACCCTTTTGTGTTAATATTAAATTTTGAAATTGTTTATTTAAGTATTTTTTTTCAATCTCCGTACCATAGAGCAGTGGTCAACCCCCTGCCCGCGGACCGGTACCGATCCGTGGATCAAATACAACCAGTCCGCACAAGAAACATTAAATTATTTCACTTTTGCTTACTGTGGTATATTTTTCTTGGGTTTGGCTACTTTTTACTAAAATCACTTTATATTCCTTGTTAAATCACTTTACATTCATTTTTTGTGGTGTAGCTATATTTTATTCTGAAGTCACGATTAAATACAATTGAATTAAAATTATTAAATCAAAACAGTCTAAAATATAAGCAATCAATGTCCTGCCCATCAGCGGGCCACGGTAAAATTAACAAATGTTGACCGGTCCGCGGCGATAAAAAGGTTGGGGAACACTGCCATAGAGCATCCTTTCTGTATAAGCAAGTTCCGACTATTAATTTTTTTCCCAGATAACCGTAATCCACCCTAATACATATATAAGTATCACGCACAGATTATTCATTACAAAAAACTAAAATACTTCTTATTAAAATCATTGCACTTGATATTCTTAGCTATAAATTTCTACAAGCTAACATCAATAGTTTCCAGAAAAGAGACAGTTTTTAACCTCTTCTTCTGATAATTCGAAGTTCTTCACTTCCTCTTTTTTCAACTCCGTAATCCAAAGTTCTTGAGCAACTTTATTTCTAAGAGTTTCGAATTTTGCGCAGGATACCAAGGAACGTCTTCTGGGGGCAAAGTCATTCTCGTCGAGAATTTCAATCTAACAAAGAATTTGAATGCATTGACATTTTTTGAAAAACTCGATATTCATTAGATTTAGACAATAAACATGCTTTATTTTGCCATGATCTCTATGCCAAATAAGTAAAATCAAAGGGCATTGTTTTCAATACTACAAGGAGCTACTTTCAACGTTTAACAACAATTATTCCACAATTTATGAACATGTAATACATTATTTTCTTTAAAATTCCAATCTATACTAATGAAAGAAAGAATTAATGTTTGTGTGTAGAGTGCATTGTAAAGCAATAATAATAAAGTATAGTTTCAAAAACTAAAAAACACCGCGTTTTATAGTTAATCGAACTAAGGTTGTAACTTAATCTTTTAGTCACCAAATCTGGAATTTGTCGCCAAATTTGGAAATGGGATCTGAAATTACTCACCAGATGCAGGATGAGAAATCGTTAATCCTGATGATTCTGACCAGGACAATGAAACAAAGTTATTAAATTATTGTATTGTCATCGGTCTTGGACAAGTGAGCGAAATTTCGAATTAATCTGACCTTTTAAAGTGGGTAAAAATTGAGTTCAAGGATTCCCCGTTATATACTAGTGAAGCTTATAAAAGAGTGTTAAAAACAAAAATACTTGGATGCGTAAACTTTGGCAGGCACCTCAGGTTGATTTAGCATGAAGTTTAGCAATGATAATGATCTGCACCTCGAAGAGATTTTTTCAATGTTTACTTTCAGTATTTTTATTTTTAATTTCAAAGTGTTTTTTCTCCTAACACTTACTGTATGTCGTTGTGTATGACATCAGGTCTATTTACGAATGCGATAAAAAATTCTCCATGCACTTTTCTGGAGATTTTTACATATTATAAGCATTATTTTGAATGCATTTAACGTAAAATAACTTGAGAAGCTTTTGTAGTTTATTTAAATGTTATTTATTAATTAATATAAATCTCATTTGTTAAAACCTTTAATAAATTGAAAAAAACGTGGTCTATTTATTGAAGTCAATCATTATTTACAGTTGCTAAGAAAATTTGATTAATTTTATGCTGATTCAAAAAAACTCGTAAATATTCTCGCTTGATTTAGTTTTTAATCGGTTTGTGTTAATTATTATGATAGTTTCGTAAAAATTGAAAATAATTTCCCTTATAGAATTATTTAAAGTTACTAGTTAAATAAATTCTTGAAAAATTCGTAACATGACATTAATTTAAAGTAATAAATGAAATTATCAAAAACTACTGAAATTTATTGGAACAATGAATATACTTATCCCATGTAAATTTAAAAATAATTTCATGTGCTCATGATATCTTTTATTTATAGAATTAAAACATAGAGAGTTCTTATTTCATTAACAGAATATTAGATACGTATAAAATATAATGATCTCAGAAAATGCTTCATATCCTAGCGTATCTTTAGTAATTGAACCTTTATTAAAAATATCCCTCGCTAAAATACGTTTCTTTAAGAAACGTTCTGAGAAAATTACAAAGATTTAGAAATAATGAATGGATATATAAAAGGATATCATTATCTTACTTTACTGCACTACTTAACATAAAGGGTAATTACTGCTTCTAATAATAAAAGGATTTTTTTTTTTTGGCTAAGAAAGAAAAGCAAATATGACAAAAGACGCTATAAAAAAGTTTACGCGTAAGTGATTATGAAGACCGTAACGTTCGTGTTCTCAAAAGAAAACGTGTACTAGTATCTTATATTACCTTAGTACTTCGACTAAAAATAGTTAAGACGTAGATAGGAGGAGGGTTTTTTTTTTCAAAAAAATATGAAATTATAAGACTAAATGAATAATTTTATTTTTGATTCCTATTTTGACGTTGAGGAATTTATTCTTTTTCTGTTCAAATTTTTAAATGCATATTATAGCCTTACATAATCATAGAATATTTAATAAAATCAATAATGTATTGAATTCAAAATATTTTTCTAACAAAATTTATGTAACGAATTAGTGCACTCGATTTTGTTTACGTCGCATTTAAGGTATCTGAGTGTGTTAGGCCCCTGGATTTTGCAAAAGCGTATAAATGAATATTTTTATGATATTTTTAGTGTAACTTGAATCAGAATATGCATATGAAATAGTCTTAAGAATATTATTATTAAGAAGTTATTTAAATGTAATTTTTTTACAAAAAAAAGACAAAATGTCATATTAACAAAACTTTTTTTTATGTAGGAAATGCTTCTACAGTAATAAAATTGTGACAATATATAGGTAAGACTTTTTTACAGAGCATGAACTAGGTATTTTGAAAATTTCACATTTACAGAGTTATTATCAATTGAAATAGTAAGCGACGTGTTTTTGTTCAAATTCTTCTTCTGTGATATACTCTAAAATATGAATAAATCAACTTTTAAATTATAGATTTTTAAAATCCTAATTAAGTCTTTGTAAAGAAGTTTTAACTATACATAGGCAAAATATTATTATTACAAGAGTACTTTCAATTAGGGGAAAATGTTTTGAAAATGTCCTTTTTTTAAAAAATTTTTGTCAAAAAAAATTAAATTTACCGTATAATCCGGCGTATAACGCACACTTTTAGCACAAGAAATAAGATCGAAATTTATGGGTGCGCACGGGTTTAAAAATCATAGCTTCAAAAATAAAAAATGATATGAGCATCATAAAAAAAAAGTTACGACTACAACTTAGATCGGAATACTGTATACTTAAAATAAATGTCATTCTTAATTAACTTAAAAGGCTGTATAGTTTAAGGAATATACTAGTTTTTTTCACAATCCTGGGATAATATCTCGAATAAATGACTTCAAAATATAATAGCATTGCGCATGCACATTCAAGGTTTCTTCATAAAAAGGGAGTGCGCGTTATGCGGCGAATATATCTAAAACTTATAAAGTGCAGCTTGAAAGTCTAGGTGCGCGTTATACGACGAATTTTATATTTTTTTACTCTAATAATATTTTTAAAACACTTTTATATATATATTAATTCAGGCGACACTAGATATAAAAAAAAAAATACTCTTTTCTACACTTTTTCAAAATCACAATTCCGGACGTATTCAGATACCTTGAGCAGTACTTATAATATCTGACTCTCCTAACTTCCATACTACACTCCATAATTTTTAATGAATGTTGTTTTTAAATTTTTTCCTTTTTAAGGTACTAAGCAGTATTTCCCAAAGTTACAAATCAAAGAAATTTTAATACAAAATATGCATGGTGTCCGGGCTATTATCCAAAAGTAATGGCTTATTATTACGGAACTACCCATCAGAATGTAACAAACTGTTCATCAGTGGATTGGAAAACTCTCCGAGATTTTTGGATCTAGTCTGTTTGGCTGTACCTGCGAGCATTATTCGGCTATAGCAGATGATAAACTTGTTACACTGACTTCAATATTACAGATGTGGACGCCACAGTAAAAGATGTAGTGTGTACTTTGGTTAACGGAATTTAAATCAGTCACGCTTGTACAGCGACATGTTCGAATAGAATAGAATGTCGACCCCCCGACATCAAAATCTATCCACCAATGGAACAGAACTTAAAAGGAGACTGGAACTTTGGTTGTCAAACTGGCAAGTATCCTTAAGTTTTCGTGATAGAAGACGCTGTTGATCGTGAGCGTGATTCATTTTGTATGAGTCTTGATATGTCTATTAGGCAAGCCAGTATCGGCATTCCATTCTGTTCGAACACGTCGCTGTAGACGCATGAATGATTTAAATTCCATGAACCAAAGTACACACTGTATCTTTTACTGTGGCATTCACATTTTTACTAATGAAGTCAATGTAAAAAGTTCATCTTCTACGATTGCCGAATTATGCGCTCACGTGCGGCCGATCGGACTAGACCCATAAAATCTCGGAGAGTTTTCCAATCCATAGATGAACAGTTTATTAAATTCTGATGGGTTGTTCCATGGTAATAAACCTTTACTTTTGGATACTTTAAGCCCGAATTCTCTGTATTGTTATTTTAATAATTTGAATGATTTAAAATGTGCTTTTCCTTGTGTGTGTGTTCTTTATCAACAGAAATAAAAGTATTATATGTTATCGTTCTGTTTTGTTCGTGTGTCATAAGAGATACAATTAGATAATACAATTTTATTAGAATATTTATCAATAGCTTGTTACGAAATTTGATTTAAAAAAAGGCTCTTTGATTGTGGAGGTATAATAATGAATCCAAAGCAAGCTTCAAATATTTCTGAAAAATACTGAAGCAAAATAATTCGCTTAAATATTTCGATAAGAAACATTTAGTATAATTAACATTTTCGTAATTGTTTTTCAATAATTATTTATAATTCACAATTTTTAACGATAAATTTTTGAACTATGTAATATGGCGTATAAAAATCAATACTGTGGCTAATGTACACACATCTACACTAACGCTGAGTGCGGAGAGTGGAAAAACATGTTCTTGAAAAATGATATCATAGCACAAAAGAGGGACTTACAAAGTAAACGTCTAATTTTGAATTTTTTTTTATTATTCTTTTAAAACACTAAAAGACATTAGTTACATTATTAAATGGTTTGTATATGTTGATTTAAACAAAAATTTTTATACATTTTCCCCCATCGTATACTTTTAAAAAGGATTTTAGATGTGTATTATTTGAATAAACATAAGTCTAATCACACTTACAACAAATATAATTGAATTTAGAGTTATAATGAAGAAAAATGCAGGAAAATAAAACAGAGAAAAAAAAACAAGCTATTTATAAAAAATCAAAATTGTTAAAATAAGATTTAGCAAAAGTGCAATCAAAAAAGAAACAATCTTACGCCTAATTAACAAAAATTATTTTCATGCAATCCTTTTCCTTGGTAAAGAAATGATTATGAAGTTTATTTTTTTGTTTAAAATTCAGGTTTGTAATGTATGAATATATATAGTCTTATTCTCTACAAACAAGAGATAACATACAATAATCACATTCGAAAAACACATAAACAGTAGGAAAATCACACGATGAAGGACATATGAGCAACCGAGATTAAAAATTATAAAATGGATGCTTCATATATATATATATATAATAATAATAATAATAATTGCTCCAATCAAAAATTCAATTTTTAAGCAATTTTTAGAATTGGATAAATGAAATTTGTTTCTTTATATGCTAGTTTGCTTAAGGTATCCGACTACGTTTGGGGGGAACCATGATTTTAAAAAAGCGCATAAATGTATAATTTTCATGATATTTAGTGTCACTTAGATTAGAATACATGTATAAAATTGTTTTAAGGACATTATAACAAAAAAAAATTATTTAAATACAATATTTTGGCAAAAAATTAACTTAGAATTATCTTTGTTCAAAATGTTCTCCTTTTGTGAAAAATGCTTTTATTATAATAATATTTTGCCTGTATATAACTCAGACCTCTGTTCAGAGGCTCAACTAGAATTTTTGAAAAATTCACATTATTTTCAGAGTTACAACCATTTGAAATAATTATCGGCGTATTTTCTTAAAATTTCTCCCTTCTGTTTTCGTAAATCATGGATAAACCGACTTCCAAGTTATGCGTTTCAAAAATTCTAGGTGGCCGCGGTAGCCGAGTGGTATAGGTATCGGATCGTGGCTTGCCTTGTCGCGAGTTCGAGCCCAGTACCACTAAAGACCCGCCGTGTAGGGCAGCGATGCGCGTTAAATCTGTCGAGAGCTGAAACGTCCTCCCGTTGGTGTGGTGTGGTAGTTAGGAGAGGGGGGTGCCAGCTCAGGTGTCGTCCACGTCACTTGACCATGGTTCAAAATTACGTGGTCCGTCGCCAAAAGCCCTCGTGTAGCTGAACAGTG
>BMAV01025203.1:503967-517175 GCA_019973955.1 Trichonephila inaurata madagascariensis | reverse complement strand
AAAATTACGTGGTCCGTCGCCAAAAGCCCTCGTGTAGCTGAACAGTGCGACGTTAATATTCAATCAATCAATCAAAAATTCTAGTTGAGCCTCTATATAGAGATCTGAGCTATATACAGGCAAAATATTAATACAGTAGAAGCATTTTTTACAAAAGGAGAACATTTGGAAAAAAGGTTATTCTAAGTTAATTTTTTGCCAAATTATTGTATTTAAATAATTTTTTTTTTGTCAAAATGTCCTTAAAACAATTTTATACATGTATTCTAATCTAAGTGACACTAAATATCACGAAAATTGTACATTTATGCGCTTTTTTAAAATCATGGTTCCGAACGTAGTCGGATACCTTAACTGTGATTATACTATTTTCAATATCACCACAAAATTCTTATCTATACAATTTCATTACTTGCCCACTTCATTTTAATAATCCTTGATAATATCTATTTCCTTTGAAATTTAAATACTGTGTGTATGTGTGTGTAATATGTTACAAAAATTATTACAAAGACTTAACACTTTAAGCCAGTCTTTCTCAAACTGTGGGGCGCTCCCCCCCTTGGGGGGGGCGAGCATATAGAAAATAAAAGATTTAAAAAATAATTAATTTACTGGAATGAATTAAAACAAAATACTTCCAGACATAATAAAAAATGCACTTTTACTCTGATATAATTTATAGGCGGTATAAGTCATCTCTCAAAAATAAAAACTTCTTCAATACCTAATTAGCTATCTTTGATCCAAAAAACCAAATAAAAAAACTTTTATTTGATTTGGTGATTATTATCTTTTATTTGATCTCATGATGAGTGATTTTTACTGCTTTTTCAGAGAAAAAAAACAAATCCCAGACCCAAAATCAAAAAAATTTAGGAACATAAAAAATTCATCATTGTGATTATTTTTGAAATACTGCACATTATAGTTGTAATCTGTTTTTACTGATAATCTGTTTGACCTGCATAGAGTTATTGGTACAGTTAGTTATGACCCCTCTCTTATGTGTTTGTTTCTCATTTAGGGAAGTTGTAAGTAATGCATTTCTCTGTTGCACTTTTTTCCGTGTTAAAGAGTTTTATGATATTTGGAAAACCACGGAGAACTCTTTGAAGGAATACTTGGCCAAGACTTATTTTTATGAGTATTCTCAAACATATAAAGCATAATGAAAAACGTTTTATACAATTTTTTTAGCAGTAAAATAAATATTAGCATAATGAATACACTTTAAACCTGGAAGTGGTCGCGCGAGACACACATATCACAAAATCGTTCAATCTGGCAAAACTGTTTATTTGTTACCAAAAAAAAAAAAAAAAAAAATGAAAAGTTCTTGAAAGTATAGGTAAGTTTATTTCACTCTTAGTTAAATTATTCACTGGAATCACGATTTGTATCGTGTACAATAAAATAATTATAAAAAAAAAGGATTGGGGTGACTCAAATCACCCCGCGTGACCATTAACGCTAGTATGGAGTGTGTGTCTGCCCTCCGGGATAAAATATTTTGAAGTCTTCTTGCTTTAAATATTAAAAATAACTCTATTGTTCTTCATTGGAATTTTATATTATTTTTCATTGTTTAACATTAATTCTAAATGCTAATTCTGTGAGGCTTAAAATTACACACACAATTCGCTTAAAACTAATTATAATATGAGCATTCATTTTAAATATCATTTTACATTTTCGTAAACATTGCCGCGCATTTGGGTTTACTCTCCTGACAATTCAGCTATTTATCAAGAATGATTTAGTTTTTTAAAAAATGAACTCGTTCGAAGAGCGGGTACTTCAGACAGTATAATTTTAATGTATCAGTTCTGCACAAGGTATTTTATAACTAATTTATTAATACTAAATTAAGAGCAAGTTTAATAAGTATTAGCGACTTCAATGGACTTTTCTTGCAGAGGAAACTTTTTCAAAGGAAGGTTTACGATTATAAATTGACACTGAGTACATTTTCTATATTTGGCTGAGATCTATACTTTGTCTTGAAAGCAGCCACCGCATTTTACCATCTGTTCCAATTTAAAAATTCCAGAAAAAAAGATAAAATATGGATTACTTAAAAAAGTTACATATGTAAAATTTAATATACTTATCTTATTAAATTTGTACGGTTTGCAATTAAGATCGTTTTGTAGCTTTAGAATCAAAGTTCATTATTATTGCATTCAATACATTATTATTGTATAAGGGGGGCGCGATAAGAATTATGATTGAAAAGTGGGTCACCAGTTTTGAAAGTTTGAGAAGCATTGCTTTAAGCGATTATATTACGGAAATGTTTGCACAGTCGTGATGAATGAAGAAGCTTATTATTTGCAAACGCACGCATAGCAAAAAGCTAGCAGCAGCATAATGATGCACAATAACGAAAAGACACGACAAAAACGTAAGTAACTACAGACTACAATCTGCTACCTCGGGCAACGCACCCAATCCATTTTTTTTTTCTACCCTGAGAGCCCCGTATAAAAAAAAGCATTTTCTTGAACTTTCTATCTTAACTTATTGATTGAGAGTTGATATGATGTCGTTCGATGACATTACTTCAGGGGAAAAGTTTGTGGCCGCGGTAGCCGAGTGGTATAGGTATCGGATCGTGGCTTGCCTTGTCACGAGTTCGAGCCCAGTACCACTAAAGTCCCGCCGCGTAGGGCAGCGATGCACGTTAAATCTGTCGAGAGCTGAAACGTCCTCCCGTTGGTGTGGTGCGGTAGTTAGGAGAGGAGGGTGCCATCTCAGGTGTCGTCCACGTCACTTGACCATGGTTCAAAATTACGTGGTCCGTCGCCAAAAGCCCTCGTGCAGCTGAAAAGCGCGACGTTAATATTCAATCAATCAATCAGGAAAAGTTTAGACAAATGTGCCAGTTACAATTATAATTATTTTAAAAGGGCGTTGGTTTACTTATATACCCTGAATAGTTCTGGATCAAAACTATTTAAAAGAAATGAAATGTCGAATGATTTAAAAATCCTTATTTGTATAAAAAAAAATAATTTTAAAAAAATATACTCTATCAATAATTATTTGAATACTTAACAATAAATAACAATAATTAATAGTAGTAATAATTAGTAGTAGTAGTGTCAAATTATATATATATATATACACTCTGTCAAAAAAATATATGCACAAAGAAAAAAAAGTGTGTGTGCTAATGACCATACGACAGAAGTGAAAACTTCTAATTTTGTAATATTACTTCAGGGATTAGTTTGGTGAATAAGAAACAAGGGGATATGAGTATTGTCATATAAAATTATTTATTCATAAATCTGTACTCATAAATATTTTTTTGCCAAATATGCAATCATATTTGTGAATTAATTGAATTCTAAGAAGGAAACAATAGGTTTATAGCAGCTGAAATAGAGGTTATAATTTTTTAATTCAAAATTATTAAAATACCTAAAAAAAAAACCGTCAAGAGTTGTTCCGTATTTCGTAATGCTTTCATTTGAATCATTTGTCATAATTAAATTTAATTTTGATTTTAAAAAATCTACTAAAAGTTTTGATTTATCTTTTGAAAACTCTACATTAAAATCCCCAATTAAAATCAAGTAATTTGGTCAGATGAGCCTACCCGGCTTCAGTGTAGACAACTAAATTTTTGCGAATGAATTTGATAATTTTTTCTACACTATGATTTGGTGAAATATAAACAGCAACCATTAGAATTATTTGTCCATTTTCTGCTCTACATTTCGCTGCACAAATTTCTCCAATACGTGACTGATAACCAAATGATTCTGTAGGACTTAATGCTACATCCATTCTCTAATAGTATAAAAAACGAATTATAAGGAAGTACATGCACATTGAATAATATAAGAATCGATAACTGAATATTTAAATAATAAAACAGGGAAATATACGAGGGCTGTTTTTAAAGTAAGGTCCGTTTGTTTTAAAAAAGATAACGACAATATTTGACTTCAAAAATCCTTTATTTTAGGATTGTACATACTTTTGCCTATTTTTCTACATAGTTGCAGATTTTGTTAATGCACTTGTCATACCTTAGAACTAAGTTTTGAAAACTCTTCAAAGAAGTCTGTCACCTGGTCGGACAACCAAGATTTCACGGCCGCTTTCACTTCTTCGTTGCCACTGAAGCGCTTCCCGCCAAAACTGTGTACGAGGTACCGGAAAAGGTGGAAATCACTCGGAGCAAGGTCGGGGCTGTATGGTGCAGGATCCAAAACCTTCCAGCCAAAAGATTAGATTAACTTCCAAATGGGGTTCGAGAAGTATGAGGCCTTGCGTTATCGGGGAGAAGCAAAACCCCTTTTGACAGCATGGCACGCCGTTTGTTTTACAATGCTCTTCTGAGCTTCAGTAGAGTTGCGCAGTAGGCACTTGAGTTGATCGTTGTTCCTTGTGGCATAAAGTCCACCAGCAAAACACCGTGCCGGTCCTAGAACACTGTTGCCATAATCTTGCGCTTTGACAGCGTTTGTTTGGCTTTGACCTTGACAAGAGAGGATGTGTGTCGCCATTCCATCGACTGTTGCTTTGATTCCGGGGTGATATGGGTTACCCATGTTTTATCTCCAGTAAAGAGAGATTCGACTCAACAAGTCATCCCCTTCTTCCTCGTAATGAATCAAAAAGTCCAATTAAATGGCAAACCACTTCTCTTTGTGTATCGCTGCGAGTAGTCTGGGTACCCACCGTGATCACAATTTCTAAACATTGAGGTTTTCAGTCACAATTTTGTACACTACTGACCGAGAAAGGTCGGGAAATTCAAATGAAAAAGCGTTTATCGTGAATCTCCTGTTCTCACAGATTTTTGTTTCAACTGCTTGCCTCAAGTCATCAGTGATTACAGAGGGCCGATCTGAGCGTTTTTCGTCATGGTCGTTTGTTCGCCCATCTTTAAACTTCCTCACCCATTTTCGAACTTTGCGGTCCCCCATTGCTTCTGTACCATAAACTTCTGTTATCTGGCGATGAATGTCTGCAACTGACATGTTTCTCGCAGTCAAAAAACGGATAACAGACCGTCTCTCACACTTGGCGAGCGATTCAATCACCTTAAACATTTTAAAGCCGCACAGCGAATCTTACATGATTGCTACAGAGCTGGAAATGGCGCGAGTGAGTTTGCAAAGGATGTTGGTCAGTGACGCAGAGACTCATTACGGCGTACGCACCAACTAGGGAACTATTCGCGCCAACGGACCTTACTTAAAAAGTAGCCCTCGTAAAAAGCAAACATTAATTTAATTGGCCTTAAATTTCTTCATTTTTCGATTATCCCTTGCCGTTAAAATTTCTTCACTGCTCTATTTTGAATAATTACTTAAGTATATATGCCAGAATGTAAAGAATATTTTTTTAAAAATATGAAAATGCAAGTGTGTTACAGTTTACAGAAGATGAATGAAACGAATGCAAGACATTCCACAATTCATGTAATTCCAGATATGCTTTTGTTATGCTTACAAAGCAAGATAATTGGCAATCAACTTTAAGATATTTTGACTCGAATCTTTCCAATATTAACAAATTAAAAATAAAACGTTGCGTTGAAACGATTTTCATAACAATATCTTGTGAGCATTTTTCAACCTTCTCTATCCAGAAGTCTCAAATATTTTGTCCCTCTTCAACATTTTCATACAATATAAATATCATACCTTTCTGTATGGTTATTCCTATTGATATATCATGAGTAATAAATACACGTGGGAACATAAACTAACTGTATAAGCATACAAGATGGAAAGCTGAGTATTACTCAATACCCGGGAAAAACGTCCTTCTGGTCACGTGATTTCTTTTTAGGGGTGTGCGACCTTGTCCAAACACGATTTCCCACTAAAGATGAAAAGAGCCAAATGAGCGTTACACACCCGAACGTGATGTTCATTCAAGTTCACTCTTCAGCAAAACGTGCCTAAAGAAGTTTTTACTTCAAAAATCGAGTTTCTGTCACAAAACTTAGATGGAATGTAGTCTAGTAAGATATGCAAATGATTAAAATTTCAACGCAAACGAGGTAATGATAAGCGTGCCAAGCGCATATGAGATACTCTCAGCTGGGAGAATTTAAAAGCGTGATTGCTCGTACCATAGTGTTATTCAAACGTATCAGTTGACTTGCATTGACGGTATTGTGAGTGGAAATACCTCGGAGACATAACCGGCGGCCGCATGAACAATTGTCGATTTTGAGAGGGGTCGTATAGTAGACCACAGAGAAGCAGGTTGGTAGGACAGGATTATAGGCCCCCCACCTCGGTCGGAGCAAACTGGTAGTTTCTTGGTGTTGGCAACAAAGGATCATGGAAAATATAATCTACCATTGTGGAGGGTTAGGGAGTTCCAGGAACACAAATACACTTGATGATCGTGCAATCACAAGAGAAGCCTCTTCCTCAACAACATTATCGCTAGAAGTGATTCGACACAATGTACTACATTCCAGGTGGTATCAAAAGAAACGATTCGGAGACTGACCGAAGCAGATAAAAGGAGCCGACGACCATTGAGACAACTACCACTGACCCCAAAACACAGGTAGTATTGATTGGCATTTTTCCGACCTCGAGAAAGCTGATGAGTGACCGACTGAAAGTATATGAATGTAGCGATGAATCCCGATTCAGTCTCAATGAGAGGCATACGGCGATTACACAAAGTGTGACAGGATGGGGAGAGATTTGTTGGGGCACTTGATCATCTCTGTTGCTGTTTTTGTTTCTAATGCCACCTGTCTGACGTAGTCAGATCGAGGCCCACGAAATTCATCGTGGCAAGGGGTAAGATGTACGCCTGTCGTTGGCCTTGGCCATGAGCACCATACAGGAGACATTACGATTTAGCTCGGAGAAATTCCCGAAGGGACAATAGATGGCGACACCACCAAACTCCACCTCAACAATTTAGGTATAGAACTGAAGGGGAGGGAAATATTCTCCAGTCCCCTGCACTCGTGATTCAGCCCACAAGACTTTCGGACCCACAGATTTAACGAGAACGTACTCCGTGTGTACTCGGACGGTATTTGGTGACATCGGGCACCGAATCCAGACCTTTCGGTCTGGAGTCCGATGCTCTAACCACTGGGCTACTCATGACCCTTGATCATCTCTAGTTGTCCTTTAAAGAACTTTGAAGGCACACAGTTACGTTGGCGAGATTTAAATATCAGTTGTACTGCCTATGCCCTCATGTCACCCAGATACCATTTATCGACAAGACAGCTCTCGTCCATATACTGCGTGACTATCCAAACATTATATTTAAGGATATGACGAACTTCCATTGCCTCCCAGGACACCAAACCTTTCCCCAATAAAGCCCCATTTGCGACGTGCTTGGAAGACAATTGCAGCAGTCCCGGAATACTCGTAAATTTGCTTCCCAGTTGCAAAGATCCTGACATGATCTTCCTCAGGAGGTTATAGGTGATCTCATCGATTCCATGTCCCGCCATGTTTCAGCTTGTATAGCTGCCAAAGGTGGATTTACTGCCCACTGATCTGTAACTTTTTCGAGCCATATCTTCTTAATAAAACAACCTGTTTTTCTAAATTTGTAATATATATATATATATATATATATATACATACATACATAATTTGCTTATCTATTCATACACTACATACATGTCAAGTTTCGTAATAGTAGCTCGTTTCCTTCTGGGTGCATTATTTTTGAGACAAAGACAGAATGTATATACAGTAAGACCCCGCTTAACGCTGGGTATACGTTCCATCAAAGTTGAGCGTAATACGAAACATCGTTAAACGAGGTTATATCATCATGTAAATAATGGGGTTAGGGGAAAATGGGTGGAAACTTGATGAGGTATTTTACCATTAAAATTATTAATTATGTGTTTTTATAACAATAAAACAAAAATTTATTTCTTACAAGTTTGGAAACATAATAAACATACCATAATAAATTATTTCTAATTCTAGTTGCAGAGCTTATCATAGTTGCAATTGCCGATGACAGTATTTTTTCTTTATACTTAAGAATGCCATAAATTTTTACTTAAAATAACGTCAACAAAAGTTTGCAACGATAAAAATACGCTCGTATAACACCGCAGGAAAGAAGCAACACAGATAAACTGCTTGATATCGGGAACCCTAACGCTGCGTTTAATTTCGGGGAATCCCACAATTCAAATAAAAGAGCGTTAAACCTAAACAGCGTTAAGCGGGGTCTTAGAGTATATATGTGTGGGGGGGGGGGGTGTATAATATTTACTTAAAATTCCAATCTGTATTTTCCCTAAATCATAATTCCGGATACCCTATTTCGAAACATGTCTCATTTCATCTAGTACTAAAGGATTAAAATCTATGCTTTGATAGATTTATTCTTGACTCCTCGTTAAAAGGATTGGACCTTGAATTTTTGACTGATTTATTCGAGATTCCTGGTAAAATAATATCTTAATAGCTTATCCATATCTTACTTAATGGTTGAAACATTTCCCTAAAATGCTTACATAATTTCTAATGATGATTATGTTTTATTCTAATATAGTTTTTCCGATTTAAATGTAGAAAAAGTGATAATTCTCCCTCATGTTCCTTAAGGTATCCGACTACGTTCGTAACCGTGATTTTAAAAAAGCGCATAAATGGATAATTATCATGATATTTAGTGTCACTTAGATTAGAATACATGTATAAAATTGTTTTAATGATATCTTGACAAAAAAAATTATTTATATACAATATTTTGGCAAAAAATGAACTTAGAATAATCTTTTTCCAAAATGTTCTCCTTTTGTGAAAAATGCTTCCATTATAATACTATTTTGCCTGTATATAGCTCAGACCTCTCTACAGAGGCTCAACTAGAATTAATTTTTGAAATGTATAACTTAGGAGTGGGTTTATCCATGTTTTACGCCAACAGAGGGGAGAAATTTTAAGAAAAAAATGCCGATAATTATTTCAATGGGTTGTAACTCTGAAAACAATGTGAATTTTTCAAAAATCATAGTTGAGCCACTGTACAGAGGTCTGAACTATATACAGGCAAAATATTATTATAATAGAAGCATTTTTCGCAAAAGGAGAACATTTTGAAAAAAGATTATTCTAAGTTAATTGTTTGCATAAATATTGTATTTAAATAAATTTTTTTTTGTCAAAATGTCCTTAAAACAATTTTATATATATATTCTAATCTAAGTGACATTAAATATCATGAAAATTATCCAATTATGAGCCTTTTTAAAATCACGGTTCCGAACGTAGTCGGATACCTTAAATTGCTATGTATCGACGCATAAAAGTACTTTCACAAGCTGGCATCTTCACCCAACTGGTATGTTCCCCCGAATTACCTTATATGTTTTTAAGAAATTTTGAGATAATTAAGATCCCCACAGTAATAGAAGAATTTAGTAATTTGATAATAGAGGTAATATATAAATAGATAGGTAGAGAAGTAGTTAGGAAGAGAATGACCAAAGAATTCATTGCATACCTCTAATTACTCGAAAGAGAATATATTATAGAGGCATATGACAACTTCATTCAAACGGTTAGAATGTACTCTGTTTTTTAATTTCATTTAAAAATAGGTCGATAGTTTATAAGGAAATAGTATATAATCCTTCACACACACACAATATCCTGCTATTTCCACAATCGTTATTTTTATTCTGTATAATTTCTGAATTACTAAAAAAAATTGCAGAAATTTTCAAATTTTGAATTTTTTTTTCTCCTGAGAAATCCAATTGAATATAAATTTTGATATTATTTGACACACTTTTTATAGTTTTGCAACGATTTCTCTTCGTACTCTTTAAAGAAGCATGAAGGAGTAAAATTCTCCTTAAATTATTTGATATGCGAACCTCTTTTGTAAAGGAACCATGACTTATGCAAGAGAAAAACATATAGAAAATAATATGTTATGAAGATAGTAATTGGGTGTGTTGACGATAATTTAATTATAGTTTATATTTTAATTGTGTTAGTGAAGCAAAGTATCTGGATTAAATGAATAACTATCTTTTCTCATAGATATTTAGAGTAGGCTAAAACTGACTCTGAGCTTAGTGGCTAGGTGGTAGCGTTTTGCGCTTCCACACCACAGGTCTAGGATTCAGACCCCGTGATGGACCAAGTCGACTCAGCCTTCCATCCCTTCAGTGGGTCGATAAATGAGTATCAAGCTTGCTTAAGGACTAAACACTGGAGATTTCACCTCAGACTAATCACCTGACCGGGACATCTGCTCATGCACCTTAATGCCCAAGGTCACGTATACTGAGATGGGCACAGTATGCCTCAGCCCTCATGGGCTGTTGTGCCATTGAGTTTAGTTTAGTTTAAAACTGACTCACTCCCTGTTATTTAAAATTAAAGTTGATAGCACTTGAAAGGATAAAAATATATAAATGGCTTGTTTATCTTTGAAGATCAATAACCCTTCATTCCACCAACCCTCACACCAATGCGAGAGAAGGTTCGTTACAATTTTACTGAATAATTAACATTTTTCATAGTATTTCTTTAATTTTATGTGTGTGTGTGTGTTGAATTGGAAAAAATTATTACTTTATGCGAAAAGATTCTAAATGTGTTTATTTTCAGATATTTGATAAACTCAATCAATGTTGATAAACAATGTAGATAGTTTTTTAATCATCCTAACTCCAAAATTTTCTAGCAGAACTTTATGAAAATTGAAATTTTGGCTAATTTCTTGATGAGATTTTAACTAAAATAAGCGATAAAAAAAGGTGGTAAAAAATGATTTAAAAAATGGTGGTAAAAAATAAGCGGAATATTTTTATACTTCAATTTTATCAATGTTAATTTAGCTAATGAATCCATTTTGACACCATTCAATAATCATATTTTATTTAAATTTCACCATGGCCATTAATTGTTTAACAGAAAACATCAAAAGGCGAAGACCAACTAAATAAAAAAATAATGATGTTGAAGTTCATGCTATATCTCGATCAAAAGAGAAGGCGCCTGAATGCAGTCAGAAGCTTAGTTAAGTTTTTGAATTGTTTTCATTAGGATGCATTCAAAAACCCATGAGTTTTCTAAAAAAAAATATACCTCTTTTTATTCATTGAACTAATAAAATTAACCATGTAGTAAACCATTATATATATATATATATAGTATAATATATATATTTATATACACACAGAGAGAGATAGTGTGCTTAAGATTTCGTAACTGAAAGAAATTAAATGTTCCATGTAAAAATGTTATGATGTACTCTGACGGATTATTTTATTATTAATGTTATTGAATGATAAATAAAGTTTTAAAATATTTAATTGGGTAATTATAAAGAATTAAATACATTAATTAAAAGCATTATTGAAATATATATTAATAAACGTAATGAAATTTTATGATCTGTAACCACTAAAAAATAGAAGCTTTCAAACAATACTTTTAATCAAATTCTGAAAAAAAAATGGAAAAAAAATTCTTTTATCCTTTTTGTGTTCATTTCTTTTTATTCTAATACTTGAAATTATTATAATTTCAAAATAACTGCAAACATGATTTACGTAGTTTTATCTCGGAACATATATTTAAGATAATTTATGGAATTAAGGTAAAAAAAAAATTATAATTTTACCTAATTTTCATTTAATAATTATAATATAATTTGTTTTTTAAATGCCCTTTTAACGATGGTAAAATATTTTTAAAGCAATAAGACATGAACTATGTCTCAAAATTCTCTCCAAATTTGTCGAATATTTTACATTAAATTCTAAAAATTTCATGAAATTAAAAATAACAAAAGGATGTAGAGAGATTAATTTTAAATACTAATTCTTTCAAACATTGATTAAAAAAAAATTCGCAGCTTTTTTTTCGGGACATTTCTTACCTCCTTGTTGTACTTCTTACTTATGATGATTTCCTCAGCTCTGTCCATTTTCCCTTGTAGTGCGGATGAGGACTAGGAAGTCAAATGAAAATTCCGGAGGATGCGTGAGAGAAAATGTGTATATCGTCATCGCGGAGAGGGACTAGAGAAATTGAGACATGCGCATTGCGTACTAAAGTTCAGTTGCATAGAGCTGTTCAAATTGTAAATATTTAAAAGTAAATTGAATTATTTCGAAATAGATTACACGTTCTGATGTGAATGATAACTAAAAATCTGAGAAAAGTCGGCAATCGATTTAAAAGTGTGAAAAGGCACAAAATAAACTTTTTAATTCTAAGTAATGCTTTTCATGTTTTTATGATGAATAAAATAAATCAATCCAAAATTTCTAACACATTATCTATTAAAGGTGGAAATTATTCTCTTTTTCTTATTATTATTGTCTCCTTTGATTTAATAATTTATGTAGCTCTAATTTTTCTTTCTGTTTGTTTTATTTTTCTAATATTTAATCGTTTGGTATTATAAATTTTGTTGCAAAGGTTGGCATCCTTTTTTTGTCATGAATCTCGATGTGAGAATACTGTAGTTGACTATTAGAATACCGATTAATATGTTTTTGAAACGCAATAGAAAAAGCTGTTACTTTTACTTAGATTTCAGATTTTAAATTTAGATTTTAGATTTTAAATTTAGATTTTAGATTTCAGATTTTAAATTTAGATTTTAGATTGCAATTACATTTTAAATTTAGATTTTAGATTGCAATTACATTTTAAATTTAGATTTTAGATTGTAATTAGATTTTAAATTCAGATTTTAGATTGCAATTAGATTTTAAATTTAGATTTTAGATTGCAATTAGATTTTAATTTTAGATTTTAGATTGCAATTAGATTTTAAATTTAGATTTTAGATTACAATTAGATTTTAAATTTAGATTTTAGATTTTAAATTTAGATTTCAGAGATTGCAATTAGATTTTAAATTTAGATTTTAGATTGCAAAGATTTTAATCAATGTTCTTACGAGTAAAAATGTGTTCTTGTTTGTTACGTCATTGATTCCATTAAAAATTTTGTTCTATTTTGAAATGATTATTTACACCATATTTTGAACGCAGAGCCAACGAAATAAAAACGACAAATCGGTCAACATGTTAAACTGCAGGTACAGTCGAACCTCCATATTATGAACCTCTATATTGCGAATTTTTCTATATAGCGAATTTTTTATTGGAACCAAGAACATTTCACGATTTTCTTCGTAAAATAACCTCCCAATAGCGAAGGGTATTTTCTATATAACAAGTGAGTGAG
>BMAV01025203.1:477525-496363 GCA_019973955.1 Trichonephila inaurata madagascariensis | reverse complement strand
CCGCGAACGTTGATCACCTTTTGAAAACCTGCTTTAGAGCGATGTAAACGAAACCCTTCACTTTAACATCACGCAACAACTACCCTTCTAATTAGACCGACTGTTTTTGCACTATACACATCGACAACAGCGCCACTTCACCACTCCCATATCCTATTTGCGCATGCCCACTCTTTTGGAGTTTCTGGGATAAGTTGCTGCTATTTAATTTACAGCCCTCCTATTTGTTATACAATTGAACACTTGCTTAATGTTTTTAGTCTTATGTAATTCGTATTTTTTCAAAGAAAAATTTAACAAGAAAATGTTGTTAAATAATTCTTATTATTAAATGCAGAAACATAAATAAAATTTAATGTTTTTCATACATATTACATATGAGCTATTCATACATAAAAACAGTCAAAAGCCATACTACGCTGGATGTCACTGGGCATATGGCTCGCGAAGCGAGCCTCCATCCCGTATCATAGAAAGTGATGTTTCCTGAGGAAGTAGCAGGCCTGGGTGGAGAGCGAACAGCCTGATTGGTCGTATGAACGTGGAAAGGGGGTGTGGTTACGAAGTGCCTGGATGTTCGACGAGCGAACTTTGCAATCATACTTTAGAAATGATCTCCTATCAAAAGTCATACAAAGTACAATATTTTTATACCTAACAACAATAACACGAAATCTGTAACAAAAATAACATTTTAATCAAATTTGTGCTTAAAACTTAAAACTCCCCTAATGTACGAAATTTATTTCCTCTAGGAATTCATGTATTCATATTCAATATTTTCTTACTTATTAATTACAGAAATGATAACCTTTTTGAGGAAAGTTTCTCTTCCAATTTTTATTTCCAAGTTTCCAATTTACCAAGTGTTCAAGTTGTTTGTTGATTCGGCGAGAACATCTGGCAGTAAAAACCTACATTCGTGAAATATAAAAAGAAATGCAAACACTGAAGGACTCGTTAAACTCAGCACATCGTTGAAATAAATGCAATGAAAATAAACTATATGAATGAGCTTAAAATGTGTCTCGTTCAATTGAAACAAAATAAGAAAATATTACGTTATTTATCGAAGCCGTGATTCTCTTCAAGTTCTACATTTATGTCACGAACAAGGATAAAATATTGGAATAAAAATTTCATCTACTAAATATAGTTTATTTATAAAGTAAATATCGAAAACTTTTATAGTATATACACGTATGTAAGCATTTTAAATTCAAAATACGACTTATCTCAAATAAAATTTCTTCCATCATATTAACATAAAATCACATTTCATTTCTTTAAAAAAAATTCTTCTAATATATCTATCTATAATGAAAGCAGTAATGGATTATAAGCCAAGATTTTACTCAGGAGATTAAAAAATTAAAGTTTGGTGTGATCAAATATTTAACCTTCCTACCATGTTGAAAAAATGTCACGTTTGACCTGTTTGGGTCTAATCGCGACTCAATTCGCGCAGAGTTATTCCAGTTCTACATATAGTTCATTTTATTCATATTATTAGTAATTATCATTGTAGAAAGAATAATTTATTTCACTTGTGTTCCCACACGTCTAATTTATTTCAACCTTCGTCTATCAGTTTTTTGATGCCGTATAAGAATCTGAATATTTTAAAACAGATGAAATAATTCATTAGTTTAAATAACCCAATTCTTATTTCCAAGTTGAAATTACATTATTATAGACAATATTTTCTATGATAAGCAAGATTTACTATAAATATTTGGCGAGTAAAGCATAATATAATACATATATATATAGTCTGAGATTTTCCATCTTTCTTAGAGTTCTTGTTTAGATGTTCTGACATGCGAAGCTTCACTTTTTGCATCCAGTAATCTTACGCTTATTGTTAGTACTTATTTTTTTTCTCCTATCATTTCTTTAATTCTCTGTAATTAGCTTTTTAAGTTTCCATAGAGAAAGACATTTTTGGAAGCACACTTGTACTCTCTCTCTCTCATACAATGGATAAACAAGCACCAAATCTACAAAAATATTCATTGCAGCTGATTAAATCATATTGTAAAATAAACACACCACACTCTTCTTTTCATACATGCATTATATAACTGACATTTAGATTATATCTGTCGCATCTGCTCTATCTTTAGTTTGATTGTGGAGCAAAATAATGTCAATTTTTTTCTTTCTGTGAAACTCTTGCGTGATGATGCAAAATATAAATATATGTTTTTAAAGCAGATATGACTTCAAATTCGTCTTCAAAATATTCGTCTGATCCTCAGAAATTTCTGCCCTCAGATGCATGATTTGAGGGATCGATTTCATTTAATTCATTGTCATTTGTTTTATTGATTACTGAGTTCTTGTGAAAGTTTTCTTATCTCTTTAGTAAGACCACGTCAGCGATTCACTAAGTTATATTGCAAATACAGGTTTATCAGGAATGAATTACCCGATTACAAAACTAAATAATTCCCAGATGGATAAACAGAAAATAAAAATTAAAATATGTCATTGTAAACATACAATATGAAATTTTAAGTTTGTAACATTCTTTCTGTGTCGAAAAGGTGACAGCAATGTTGTAATCCAGATGTTTTTGAAATAGTGAACGGAAGTGGAAATGGCGTTGCAACGGGAGAAAGCGTTTTGTGTGTTTTCATTTGCAAAGAGTTTGCCACTTATCACAGTTCAGCGTGAATTTCGGAGAAAGTACCATAGAAATGCACCGACATATAAGAGTATAAGAAGATGGTATAAACAGTTCCAGGAAATTGGATGCATGCCTGTGTTAAGGCAAAAGTCCAGGGTGATCAGGTTGCTCGCCAGAGAATATTGAAAGAGTGCGAGAGGACTTTCATACACAGTCCAAAGAAATCGACGGTTCGTGCTAGTCGTGAAATTGTGTTACCTCAGTCTACCATATAGAATGTGTTGAGAAAAAAACTGCATTTTAAACCGTACAAATTGAAACTCGCGCAAGAATTGAACCATAGTGGCGGGCTGCAATGTCTAAATTACTGCCTTTACATGGATAAAGCTTAGCAAAACAATCCTTTTATCAATCAACTCTTATTTACGTCAAAAAACGTTACGTGCGAAAAAAATTTCATATTGTATCTTTACAATGACATCTTATAAAAAGTACATATTTGTCATCATAAGTAACTGACAGAGACGAACAAAATGGACTAGATTTAAAATTACATTTATAATAGGCAAATCTTTTTTTTAATTTTGAAAAATTTCAATACTTGAACATTTTTACATGAGTATTGAAATTATATACTGGTTTTACGAGTAGAACAACATGTACAAGTCTGTCAATGAAGTGATGGCAATGAAGCTAATGAATTCAATGGAGAGCACGTGATTGCATTTATCATGTGACCATCAGGCCATTGAAGAAGAGAAACAGCAAACACAACTTGATAATGACGCCTTTGTCTTTGCATTGCAGTACACTAACGTGATATATCGACCATTCTTTGAAATGAAGTCTCTTAAATATACTAAATTTGTTTTACATGCTTTCCTATGCATGCACACTTTGTTGACTTCATTCTTCCTAACAGAGAAGAAAACTAATCCGACACGACAGTGTATTATTTGCTGCTCAAAGAGAGACCGTAAAGGGAAGAGGGGAAGAACAGAAACAAGATTCTACTGTCCAGATTGCAATGTTGTGTGCAGTACCTTGTTGTCGAATTTGTCATACACGACCAAATTTTGATTAATAATTTCGTAATCATTAATGTAAATGCGGAAAATATAAATAAAATTTGTAACTCAAGATAAAAGCTAGGCATTCTAAGCTTTATATTTATAATTCGAGGGAATTGACTCCAAAGTCTAATGATTTCTGACATACAGAAAGCCAACTTTATTGGTAAGTTTCTCATTTATTTAAATAGACTTTTTTGCTTTAAATTTTAGGAAATTTTACACGCGAATGCTGCTATTATGTTTAAAAAGATGTTTCTTTGAAAAAAAGCATACAAAATTGACATTTTTTATGCACGAGTATGGGTGTATAATACTGTCTCTGTAATAATAAGGCATGATTGTGTGCTTCCGAAGTAAGGTTACTAAATTGGTGCCCTCACAGCGATTGACTTTGGACAAGGCTATCATATTATCCAGTATATGTGTGTGGAGAGAGACGAAAGAAAACAGCTTTCACAGTTATTGTATAATGGCTGTTTATAAATAAATTATAGTTTAAAACAATTAAAAAATTCGCTTTTATGGTGAATCGAACTAAAAAGTAAAAAGGTAATTCTTAATATAATAATAAAATGATTTACGAGAAAATTAATGTCATTGGAGTAAGAGCGTGGGGTGTTCTATATCAATTTTGTTATAATTTCTTACTAGTTCTATTCCGAAATGCTGAGTTAGTAACTAAAGAACACGCTTTTATGGTGCTTAGTTCGATTCACCATAAAAGCGTGTTTTTTAGTTGTTTTAAACTATAATATATATATTTTTAATTATTTAGTTCGATCTACAGTAAAAACATGTATTTTTAGTTTTTTTAACTATCATTTATTCATACAGTTTTATTTTAATTTTTGGCTGCGACCGAAAAAATATTCTATTTTCCATTTTTAGAAAGACTAGACAATTGCTTATATTATGATAAGAAATTGCTGACGCGAAAAAAAGCTTTTAGGGTTACTCTTAATCTTTTAATCGCCAAATCTGGAAATGGGATCTGGAATTAGTCACCAAATCTGGCAATGGCACATGGAATTAGTCACCAAATCTGGAAATGGTATAATAAATAAGTCGCCAAATCTGGATTATCCTGTTCAGGACAGTGGAACAAAATTGTGAAATTATTGTATTGTCATCGATCCTTGATAATTGTGCAAAATTTCGAATTAATCTGATCTTTTAAAGTAGGTAAAAATCAAGTTCAAAGATTCCGTTACATACACGTGAAACTTATAAGACCGTGTTAAAAAGTAAGCATTCATATTCCGGAAACTAAATTTCTGCATATTTTTTAACACCTTAACTCCATAAATTTCCTTTTAAATTTCGTACAGTTGTAAATAGTGTTGGCACTTAGGTCACTATACTTCTGGTAAGACACTTTACTTACTTATTTGCAAAATTTTTTCAATCATCTAAATCAGTGTTTCTCAACTTAATTAACTCAAAAAGCCGATAAGATTATTACTTTGCGCTAGTGGTATAATCTTCATAAATACAAAATTGTGGAACGCAAATAATTTTTTCACCTATTTATTTCTAACCTCTTACATATACTCTACAATGAAAGATACATTAAATTAAAACTATTTAAATTTAGATGAAGCTTAAAAACATTTCTAATATAAATATTAATTTTGCTGTTCAAATAAAAAAAATAGCAAAAATAAAGCTAAATACACATATGTAGGTAGCAAAAATTATAAGTACATACAAAGTAAATGACAAGGATATAACAAACGTCCTGAAAATAAATATCGGAATTCAATGTCACTGCTGTTGTTCTTTGTTGTTGACTAACATATCAATTCTAGGTCAAATCAAATACACAGCAACACGTAAAACAGGTGCAATCATAAGTTGAATTTTATGTTATGTCTTAATAACACTTATAATTGAAAATGTACTTTCACATAAAGAAGTTGAGGTAAATAGCAATAAAATCCTAATTGTGTGTGTGTGTGTGTGCTTTTGCATAAAAACATGGAATATTATTTTTTCAGTTTTTATCCAGCATTAATGTATGTCCATTGAACTGAATTGAGATTTTAATCCTAGATTTGAAGATAGTTCAATAAGTAGGTAATACTCTATATTTGAAAGAGGGAGACTGACAAACAGAGTTTTTTCGGACTGACACCGGTCTATGAACCGGTAAATATTTTTTGCGGACCGGTGGCTGAGAATCACTGATCTAGATGTTAAGCCACTACTAAAAATAGAAAATGATTTTTTATTTCTTTAAAAATATTTATCTATTTATTCCATTCATAGTTATATGTTTTTGAGGATTTAATTAAACTGTAGGTATTAATTACATAATTAAAGTTCTTTTAGAAAAAATTGCAATAATTATGATATAAATAATTTATAAATTTTAACAAATTTAATATTCTTATTAAAATAGTATTACAAGAAAATTATATTAATTTTGCAGCTAATCTGTACAAACAAATTAAAAACTTTAATCAAGATAGATCCGTTCCTATAGAAATAGTTAAATTAATTTAAATTTGCATTCTTTTTAATATAGTTACATTATTGTTAACGATTTTTATATATTTAGATATAAAGATGATCTAAATTTTTATCTAACAGTAGTGAATAAACTCTTAGTATTGATTTCTTTCCTAATTATTTGAGCCTCATTAAAACAAACAGTGAACCTCTCAAAACAGATTACTTTGTTTTTCAGGGATGATAATTAAAAAAGTAATATTTTTGATTAAAAGAGATTAATATTATTAAAGTACTTTTTTGGAATTCGAATATACACATTTCCATTTATTTAAATATTATTCTTAATTATTTACCATGTTGGCATATTTGGCTTCCACGCCACAGGTCCGGGGTTCAAATCCCAGGCTTGGCAAGGTCTATTCAGCCTTTCGTCCTTTCTGTGGGTCGATAAATGAGAACCAAGTTTGCTTGGGAACTAAACACTGGGGTTTTCGCGTCAGGATGACCACCTGACCAGAGCATCTGCTCATGTCCCTCAATCCCAAATATCTCAAAAACTGAGATGGGCACTAGGCCTTGGCCCTCATGGAAAATTAGCATTTTTAAAATTTCAAAATATTCTATTGATAATTAACTTTTCCTTTTAACATGGAAAAAAGGGTTACGGTATAGGAGAAAAATACGAAACACATTTTTTACCAGAAAAAATGGGTCAACTCTGACAAAAATGTATAGTATAATAAAATATGATGCAATTTATATGACAGCGAGCTTAAAATATAATATTAATGTTGGAATACTTTCATATCTGAGAATGTGTTCAATTTCAGGTCCAATTTTTTAATATTAAGTGATGACATCCTTCAGAAAAAGTAGTCCGAAGATTTCAAACATTATTTCGTTTTAATTTAGTTTTTCATTGAAACTCATAATTTTCTTAAAAATTTGAATAATTCCGATATTTTTTTCAGATTTCTCGAATTTTCTGAGATACATTTCAGAAAAAACGTGGTGTCAAGTCAAAATCGGGTGACAGCTATATCAACAACACTTAATGCATAAATATGTAGAACTCGCATACCCCTACATAGGTTGCTGATAGCTTGGCTTTAGTTTTTTTGCTTGAATACATTAAAGTTTTTCTCATCTTGTATTTGTAACCTGTCTATATTTTAAGTAGTAAAAAATAATACGTTTTGTTTCATTCATAAGTGTAAATTTTGATTATTCCGTTGATTTTTATGTTTGTAAATAATTAGTTTTAAATTGAAAAAAAAAGCCTTTTTTTTTTGTTTGTTTTAATCAGGATACAGTATTTTTTTATAAGTTGTACTGAGTACATTACTTAAAGTTTAGTTTGTGATTAAATTCTCTTTTTGTATTTCAGAGTAGCATCTGTTATATACCTGTAAACATCATTTTTATCGTAAACTTTTATACTGTTTTAAACGTTATTTCCACGGTAACAAAGAAATAATTTAAATATAGTTGAAAAAGATAATGGCACAATCGAAGGTCCATGTTTGTATAAATAATATGAAATTTTAGTACGTAAAAAATATAATTTGTTATGAATTGATTCAAATATCTTAAAAGTTAAGGCAACAATAGCATCGATACTTTAGTAATAGCTCTAAATCTTCTGAGAAAGAAATGTGAACAAGAGAATCCTTAATATAATTTAATAATTGGTTAGTATATCCATGATATTAGTATACACTAAAGAGTCATTACATTATGATCGCTTATTTAACATGAAATAAGATAACCTATCCCTTCAAAACCGCCAACATTCAGAGAATAGCTGATACGTAGTTTGGAGTATCTTATTCCAGGCACTCGCCAACTGGCCTTGCTCTGTTAGCAAGTTCCTAGATAATAGCCTGACAGCACAACAGAAACAGTGTTTCTGGGGTACCAAAACATGTTTCATTGGATTCACGTCAGGCTAAAACAGAGGTCAAAATAAGGTTTGAAATTCACCAGAATGTTCTTTGAAATTTTGCACTATTTCCTATTACGACATACCGAAAATACACATTGACAAATTTCCCATATTCGCTACATCTGCATTCTTTCTTATCTACCAGTTTCTTAATGTTTTATATTTAACTGTGGAACTATCGAGTTTCTTTTCAATATTTAAAAGCTCATTTTATATGAATGCATTTTAATAGAGTATAAATGCATATACTTCTTATAGATTTTAGAAAAATGTGTCACATATATGTTTTATTCGTATATAACAAAATGCAATATTCTGTAATATAAACACCATGAGAGTTTTTCTTTATTAGCAACATATTTACACATATTACATTGATTTGTGAACCGAGATTTTATCTGGTAATACAATATTTTTTTAAAATTTAAATCTTGTTACTTCTTTCTTAACAAGTTCAAGTATGAGAAATATTTTATTTGTCCAGGATTGAAGTTATTCCCAAAATCCTGTACTAACTTATATAATTACTTATATCCTTGTTTTTTTAGTTCTTCATTTTTTGTGTGTTTTTTTTGCGTCCACTTTTTCTTATTCTATTAATCTTATTACCTTTATTTTTACCTATGTTTATGGACTTCTTATCATTTTGTTTTAAGGGTTAGATAAAGTTTTTATTATTCCATATAACATTAAGTTCATGAGGATACATTGCGTTATAAACCCCAATGTAAACATTTTCAAACCATAACGTTTTTATCCTATTATAGGTACGATTTTGATGATATTTAATGCTGCATTTTCGAAACCATGTTTATTAAAACATTCTATCCTAGCCGTTTTTTTTACTGAAGTATTTATTGGCACAAGGCTCGTTGGAAGGGTCATTCAGGATATACAGAATATGCTAACTACATGGAGGAACGATAACGATACAAATAAATGGTCAGAAGATGTACCCTTTGTTCAATATGCCAAGATCACTACATACCACGAAGAAATACGCCAAAGTCAAGAAGCCATATTTGGCGTTAAAGCAAAAAGAGGCATAGCATCGTCTTTTTTGCCTAGCGAACAAATCGTAAGTATCTAAACCGATGAACAACTCGAAGAAACTGCCAATACTTTTGAAACCGAAGAACAGCTTGAAGAAAATGGTAATACTTCTGAAAAAAATTTGAGCTGTGGTCATACCGAAAACCATATTCTAAAGAAAAACATTGAAGAGGACTTGCAATCTACCACGTCTTCACATCAAGTTCTGACCGAAAAACACGAATTAATTTCTAAAAAAAGAGCGGCCGTGAAAGAAAATCTTCTACTGCAAATAACAAAAATGTTACGAACCTCACAAAAAAATTTTTGCTCCTGCTCAAATTGGTGACACTGTACGAATACAAGTCCCTGGTGTCGACCGTGGTCGTACAGATAACCGAAATGTGTTAGCGGTTGTTGTTGGAATAGAAGACTCCGACTTCTATAAACTTGCAAATGAAAATTATACCCTCAAGCAGCTTTACACACGTAATCAGTTTGTAATTTGTAAAGTAAAGTTACTTTCCATAGATGAGATTTATATTCAAGAAAGGTTACTGAGAGAAGCAGCTGCAGCTGATTCGAAAAGCCGCGGGCAAAGATATACATGCAGTCATAGCAAAAGGAAGTGTTCCACAAATAAATGCAGTTGCAAAAGCAAGGGCTTCTTGTGCAATTCAAAGTGTCATAATAGTTTAAGTTGTTGCAATAAATAAGATTTGAATCACATAATTTAGTAAGTTTCTTATTACTATTATTTTATTTTCTCCTTTAGAACGTACTATATAATTAAGGAAGTTTTAAATTCTATAATTTTCCTTTCTCATTTTGAATGTACTGTGTGTTTTAAGTTCTTGGTCATTCCTCTTTGAAAGAAAGGCGAAAAATTTATTGCGACTGAATTACGGAGAAGAAAATCTAAATGCCCGACATGTTCAACATTCACCATTAGTGCATGGTGAATGTCGACATTTACCGGTGTAAGTCAGAAATAAGGATATTTAGCAGATATTTCGGACATACACCAAGCGACAATGTGAATGTTGACATTCACCGGTGAAAGTCGACATTCTCCAGATTTCGTTGTTCCGTCGTAACAAATACATAATGCGTATTTAATCGAATCTAAGCCGCACTTTTTTCCAATGTTGTTACTGAAAATCGGGTGCGGCTTAGAATCGAAGACAAAAAAAATTAGTTGGTGGTAGGAAATTGCACATGGTACTGACGGTTAGAGAACTATTGTAGGTTCATGTATTTATTTATATGATTTTAATTCTGGTCAACTAAATCAATTGCTCACTTATTAGTTCTTAATGCTCTAAATCTTGTATCACTTCTTTTTTAAATTTTGTAAATATCAGATATAGGGAAACCCTTTTACGTGCACTATTTTTCATTTTTTCACAAAATTGATCTGAGAATTTGGGATACGGCTTAGAATCGAATAAATATAGTATACATAAAATTCACTGTATGAACACCGACAGAAGGGTGACAGAAAATATCATTGACAAATTTTTTAATTACCCAAGTATTTTTACCTTAAATAATACGTTTAAAATAAAACCAACCTATGTTGTTGAAACGTATTATTTTTGTACTCTATTATAATACTTGTACTAAAATCAAATACTAGTTACTAGTCAATACTGTCGCCTGCACTAGTTTCAAATTAGGATGTTTATTAATTTTAAAAGTTGTTAACATTAAAAGCAAAGGAATATAGTGGAATTTTCAAATAATTTTTACATTTCTACTTGTAAAATAATTTTCATTTGTAAAAGTTCTAAGCTGTGAATATTAAAAATTTTTATGCTAAGTATTTCATAATTGCGTTCAGTAATACTTAGATAGGAGGGGCTGAGTGATACCACGTTAGTCGGGGTATAATTTCGCATATAAATACTTATAAATTATTTTTAGTTGGGGCCGGAAACGAAAGAAAAAAAAATAATAATAAAGAAAAATTTTTATAAAATAAAACCTAGTTAACACAAACACAAAATCTCAAACCTAAGTTATTTTGTGTTTCAAGGTTTCATAAAATCTAACTAAGTCGGTTGCTGCTCAAAGATTTTTTTCACCTCAAAATTGCCACGTAACATGCTAATACTCTTTTTATTTCTTATTTTGTTGATAAACAGTCTTCGTTGGAGTCTATATTTTCTAAAATGTGTGGGTGTGCGTGTGTGTGTGTGTAACTCTTTTTCAATTAAACTGATGCCTTCTCTCAAATTCCCAACGGTCATTCGTTTTTCTGATTGAATGTCTAAAGACTCATGTTCTCAAATTAGCTCATTCATTATCAGATACTGATTGTGGGGAATCCAGCAGTTCTTGAACATCACTACACACTTCTAAATTTACTTGCCCGGCAAGATTGACAGCTTTTTTAATCACATTACCAATTTCATCAGGCTCTGATTCCATTAAGTTTCAGATATGATGGGGAAAAAAAGAAAAAAAAAAGACACATTTTTTTCCTAAAAAAACTACAAACAAAAGACAAATCGGCGAGATTTGAAAACCGCGTAACTCCTGTTTCGCGTATAAGTCGGGGTAACGCAAGTCGATGTATTACTGTAAAAAAAATTGTAGTTTTTAAAACTAAAAAAAATAGTTTAAAAATACTTCATTGAAAAGAAGGTCATATTCTTAAGAAGATTGAGCACAGGAACAAATCTTTCTAAAATCGACGATTCATTAGCATTTGGGATAAATTAAATGAACTAATATAACTTATAATAATTCTTTCTGTCTGCATTTTGCTAGCTTCGAATTTAGGCGTTCAGAAATCTATTCAAAGATGGCGCCACGAGTTTCGTAATTTGAAAAATATATTTGTATGGGTTCTAAAAATATACATTAAGTTTCAATAATTCAGGTAATAAAATATTTTTAATACATTTATGAAAAAAAAAATTTTTTTTTGAAAATTATCCTTAAAAAATATAGGGAAGGAGAATGTTTACTTTATTTTTTTAACAGATTTTCAAATTTAAAATACTATGTGAGTGAAAAACCATTTTTAAATAAATCTTATAATAACAATGAAAAATATTTCATGAAATGATAACCTAAATATAAAGATATTTTTTTTTGAAAGCCCACTTCATTAAGTTTTCTCTCTAAGAAGCAAAAAAAGCAGTTCTTCTGAAAGGTATGGTAGTAAAAAATAATGTTCTTAGGGGATTTAAGGGATCTTATATTAAATTTACTTCTGAAATTAAAATTTTATTTTCAGGGATGATTTAAATTTTTTTTAAAACAAAACCTTAAATCCAGAGAAGGGAAAAGACATTTAAATATCTTAGTTAGCTCCAGTGCCCCGCAACCTTTTTATCGCCGCGGACCGGTCAACGTTTCTCAATCTTACCGCAGCCCGCTAAGGGGGAGGATGTTGATTGTTTATATTTTAGACTGCTTTGATTTAATAATTTCTTAGTTTAACTGTATTTAATCGTGACTTCTGAATAAAATATAGCTACATCAAAAAATGAATATAAAGTGATTTAACAAGGGACATTAAGTGATTTTCATAAAAAGTAGCCCAAACCTAAGAATAATATACCACAGTAAATAAAAGAGAAGTAATTTAATGTTTCTTGTGTGGACCGGTAGTATTTGATCCACGAACCGGTACCGGTCCGCGGACCGTTGGTTGCGGAACACTGAGCTAAACAACACTTTCCTGTTGTCTTATAAAATAATGTTATTTTTATAAGATGTGGCGACATCTAGTGTTGATATTATTAAAAAGAAGCTAAAAACTTTTTGCGAGTGAGAAATATTTTTGTTCAATATTATCAATCTGTCTCTCTGGTGCCTGTCAAAACAAAATAGTTTTGCATGATTTAAACGATTTAATAGGATTGTTAATTTCTTAAGATAATCAAAATGCAATTTTATTTTTGGGAAATAAATATTACTGAAGAAAAATTCATTGTATGTGGAAAATTTTATTTATTTTGGTGTATGTATGATCAACTACAAATGAAACAAACATAACATTATTAATCAACAAAAATGTTTATTAAATAAGAAAATTATTAATAATTCCGTAGCTTGGGAATTTTTTCCTCTCTACCTTTCACTTTTCTTTTCTCTAACTATTTCAGAACACTGTTAGTTAAAATGTGCTACATTATAATTTATTAATGTTTATTTTTTACTAAAACTTTTTAACAAATTGTTATTGTATTCAAAACATTTAAAAATGCCCAGACTCTAAGCAATTCAATTTCTAAATGTTCTGAAGAAATATTTTTAAAGTAAAAAGATTAAACAAAAGGTAACTACTTCCTGTAAATTCTAACAGAAAGGTTCAAAAGAAGGGACATTTTGTGATCTCATAACATAAATTGCTTCGTTAAACAAAATGTGTATTATGAAGTAGAAGTATTTGTTCTATTTCTCTTCAAATTCTTGGAGAAATGGCTGAAAATCTTTCAAAGGAAAATCTTCTGATTCGTGTTCTACTTTTCTATTTACAATTACTCGACTTGTGGTCACATTTTGAAGAATAAAAGAAAATTACATTAAATGGACCGACTTTTCATTTCTTTGTATTCTATCTGATATATGCAATCTGCAGTATTAGATATTCTCAACCGCAGTTTTGTACTCACCAATATTTACTTATTGGCTGTCTTATTATATTCACGATTTTAGAAACTTAACAGAAAATTATCTCTTTAAACTTCATTGAAAAATAAATAAATATTGAATATTAAATTTACTTAGGAAAACAAATTCAAGATTTTCTTTGAGTAAATATTGCTATCCAAATGATTTTAGCTTACCACGAAATCCGGCGAATAACTCACACCTATACTTTCGAGTTGCATTTTTTAATTTTTAGGAATGTTATCCATATTACCCGAACCCCACTTTTTACGAAGAAACCTGAAATGTACATATGCAATGCTCTTATGTTTTGAAATTATTTTTTCGAGGTATTATTCCAAGGTATAGAAAAAAATAGTATACTTCAAAAACTATAACCATTTAATTTCATAAAGAGTGCCTTTTCTTTTAAATAAACAGTATTTCGATATATGTAGAAGACTAATTTTTTTCTATGCTCATCTTTTTTTATTATTATTATCTTTAAAGCTCACACTTTTATACCCGGAGTATAACACGCACCCGTAAATTTCGATATTATTTCTTGCGTTAAAAGTCCGATAAGCCGGATTTTTACTGTAGTTAAAAAATAATAATAGCATTAAAAGACTATACCGTTTACCAATTAGCTTGAAATCTTGAACAAAATGTTTACTTCGTGGAATTTCTACTTGTTTCATAAACTCTTGATTAAATGAACTTATTTGTATTCGTTTCGTCGGCTGAGCTGGTTCTATTCGCGATTCTCTTGAGTAAATACCTTTTATGACGCTATATGATTATATATAAAACCTTTTTCTATAAAGGAACCGCGATTTATGTTAATGGTTACTTTTGAAAGTCAAGTGAAGAGAAAAGTCAGGAGGATGGTGATTGCTGTCATATGAGCCTAAGAAGTTACAGAAGTTCATATTGGAAATTGCATTGAATGGATCCGATTGACTATTCTGAGATAAGCGTTATAGTTGAAGATCTTCCATTGATAAATATATTTAGATTCTAGACAGTTAGATTAGTATTTAAGGTGACACGCTTCTATGGCTTAGGTCGAATTCAGATATATAGAGTAGATATTACACAATATAATTATATTGTTATAGATAGCTAGACTTATTTTAAAATTGTCTCATCCCTTGGCGAACTCTCATATTTCGGCGGGGAGAGGTCTCGACAAGGTACAGTGCTATTGTATTTTTTTCTTTGATTCTCGAGAATAATTGCTTATCTATTTTAATTATTATCGTTTCCACACACACACATACAAAGATCTTCAAAACTCTTTAAAATTTTTAAAACTACTTTCAAAACTCAGAAGCAAATATACCTTTACAGAAACCGTGTTCTTTTGGATGTATTGTTATACTTTCATATAAATGCTTTAGTCTAAATTTGAAATTCTTTATAAGAATAACATTAAGTTCACAAATATAACTATTAGACGCGAATATTACAAGACAAAAAATGTCATAAATAAATGTCTAACAATATATGATAAGTATAAAAAAAATATCTTGTTACATAATATAGTATTTCAGGATCCCGTAATTCTGCCAAACAATATTTCATCGACTTTATGAAACAAAATACGTATCTTACAGTAGATTTTTTGTAATTATTAATTTTTGATTTTCTTACTAAAAGTCTTTAAACTCGATTTGTATGGGCTCTCAAAATTTTTTCGCATAGAAACAAATGAGACATAAAGAAGTATGTTTAGGGAATTCAATATCAACTTTTCAATACTAACGTTCTATGTAGAAATCCATTGCCCATTCAATGTGTCGAGACTTTAAGGGCTCTTATATGCGTGGTGTTTGAGTTTGTAGAGAAGTGTAACATTTCAGGAGTCATCCTAGGCACCAAAATAAGTCACAAATCATGTTGCTTCGAAGCGTAACGTTAATAAACAATCCATCAACCAATAAAAGGCAGTAAAATTGGATTTCTTGTTAAAATTTCAGTGTAACACAAAATTATGTAATCAAATCACTTTCAGAGAATAAAAATCTTATAACTTATCTATATTATTTCGTTTCAGTTGCATTATAAACTTTATTATATCTCTTATTTAAAATTTATTAATTGTTTATTGGCTGCCTATTATTTCTCGACACAAGCCCCTTTAAGGTATCCGACTACGTTCGGAACCATGATTTTAAAAAAGCGCATAAATAGATAATTTTCATGATATTTAGTGTCATTTAGATTAGAATACATGTATAAAATTGTTTTAAGGACACACATTTTGACAAAAAAAATTATCTAAATACAATATTTCGGCAAAAAATTTAGAATAACCTTTTTCAAAATGTTCTTCTTTTGTGAAAAATGCTTCTATTATAATAATATTTTGTCTGAATATATCTCGGATCTCTGTAAAGAGGCTCAAATATGAATTTTGAAAAATTCACATTATTTTCAGAGTTACAACCAATTGAAATAATTATCGGCGTTTTTTTCTTAAAATTTCTTCCCTCTGTTGTAAAACATGGATAAACCCACTTCTAAGTTATAGATTTCAAAAATTCTAGTTGAGCCTCTGTACAGAGGTCTGAGCTAAATACAGGCAAAATATTATTGTAATAGAAGCATTTTTCACAAAAGAAGAATATTTTGAAAATGGGTCATTCTATGTTCATTTTTTGTCAAAATATTGTACTTAAATCATTTTTTATTATAACAATATTCTTAAAATAATTTTCTATTCATTTTCTAATCTAAGTGACACAAAATATCTTAAATATGATCCACTTATACGCTTTTGCAAAATCACGGTTCCGAACTTAATCGGATACCTTAACCACAATGAATACTCCTCATCATTCTGTGTCAACGTCAAATGACGATGCTCCCACCTGAAATGGCTTCAGACTCTCCACATCCATTCAACGGTAAAGAGAAAATTTTGAGCTTTTACAGAGTGAATATCTGTCAATGCCGTTACATCACAGAAAACACAGAAGGGAATCGGGATATAAACCCTTGGCTCGACTAAAACAGAGCTGACCTCAAGCACGTCACAAACACCACTGAACCACAACTAGTACGTTGATAACCAGGGATGTTTTAAGACTTCTTGAAACCCTGAGACTTTATGTAAAAGTTAACCTTGCGTACGAAACTTTTAAGTAGACAGTGTATATAGTATACGTAGTCAAATACCGAATGTAGCCTTTCTCCTAAATGAGGGTGCATAGTGGAAGTCCCAGACATAGACACGGATGATTGATATGATACAACAATACAGCCTTGACATTGTTGCCAGTTGGCACATATTACGAAATTCTGAGCTCTTTTGGAGAATAAGTACAGGAATAACATTTGACTATTAAAATTATCCCAATCACACACACATGAGATTGAGACCGAGTCAAGAATGAAACAAACATAATCTTCTCAAGCTTCTGGGCCCAGTTGGATCATACCTTAAGGTATGTATAGAAAATGTATAGAAAATTGTTTTAAGAATAGTATTACAGTAAAAAATTATTTAAGTACAATATTTTGACAAAAAATGAACATAGAATGACCTATTTTCAAAATATTCTCCTTCTGTGAAAAATGCTTCTCTTACAATAATATTTTGCTTGTATATAGCTCAGACCTCTGTACAGAGGCTCAACTAGAATTTTTGAAATATATAACTTAGAAGTGGGTTTATCCATGTTTTACGACAACAGAGGGGAGAAATTTTAAGAAAAAAACGCCGATAATTATTTCAATGGGTTGTAACTTTGAAAATAATGTGAATTTTTCAAAAATCATAGTTTAGACTCTGTACAGAGGTCTGAGCTATATACGGACAAAATATTATTATAATAGAAGCATTTTTGACAAAAGGAGAGCATTTTGAAAAAAGGTTATTCTGCCGAAATATTGTATTTAAAAATTTTTTTTGTCAAAATAGCCTTAAAACAACTTTATACATGTATTCTAATCTAAGTGACACTAAATATCATGAAAATTATCCATTTATGCGCATTTTAAAAATCACGCTTCCGAACGTAGTCGGATACCTTAAAGCATTCTTTTTGATAATCTGAGTTCCTTTTACGTCAAAAAGGCACTTAGTGATTGCAGTCATTATTATAAAAATTTCATTTTCCAAGAAACACCAATAAATCTTGCTCACGGAACATGAATTACAAATACAGGTGAAATAAGACACAAGTCTAGAGTTTCGGATGCAATTTCTACACCCCAGGGTTTTCTCTTCCCTTATGTCAGTGAGGAACTTGACAGAACCAGTAACACTTAAAAGTATCTTGCTGTGTTTGACTCTGAGAATGTTTCTACCACATACGCTCAATCGCTGTTGGGTGCACAGAGATTCATTTACATTTTTCTTAGAACTTCTAAGGGCTGCTTGCAAGTTTGTTAATATTTGACACCACTCCAGAGTTACACAACGAGAAATTAATGAAAAACATAGAAATTTTATATTGCAGTTAATATAAATAAGAACGAAATGTGTAAAAATAATAATTAAATAAAAATGTACCTCAAAATATTGAATATGTAAGCCACAAATAAAAAATGACAATAAATGGTATAATAGTTTTACCACCACGCCACGAAAATCTCTGAACCTCAATTTAAATGTAGCTTAATAACATTCATTATGAAATTGCTAAAATCTAGTGATATATTTGCGTTCTTTGGCTGAAGATAAAAGACCTGATTTTACCCAAAATAGATCTGCAAAATAACAGAATAAGTGTTTCGTGTAATTAGCATAAAGTCTTCATTTGGTGAGATAAGATAGGTTTCACGATCGAAGTGATTAGAATTCATATATCAAAATCATCATTGTAACGCAGTGCATCGCAAAGTTTCAACTTGCAACCCAATATTCAATCATAATTTTCATCGCGCACCCCCTCTATACAATAACAATATGTTTAATTCAACTATACTTTGACGCTAAAACTACAATACGACTTTAACCTATTAGGCTCCACCGTCGTATATAAACGTCTCACTCAGCCAAAGTGTTAATTGTCTCTGACGTATGTATACGTCTTTCCAAAATACGATTTTTCTGTGCACTGATATTCATAAAATTATTCCGAA
>BMAV01025203.1:462546-473845 GCA_019973955.1 Trichonephila inaurata madagascariensis | reverse complement strand
ATCAAGTTTAAACAATGACTTTTAATTGGTTTTCAATAAATAAATTAATTTAATGCTTCAGATTTATCCGCTTGTACCCTGTGACTCTTATTTCAATAAAATATTAAATGCATGCCTTTTTTCTCACGAAGCAACATTCTCAAGATTACAATAAGATTCATTCTCATTCTCACGAGCTTCTTGTGTTAGTCTAGACTTAATTTCTGCTTTCTTTATTCACACCTAGTCAGCCTGAAAAGCAGACGCGACAGAAAAATATATTCTAATTTGAAGCCTAGATATCTCATAATATCTCATTTATATTTCATTGTTAAATATCATTATTGAATCACACTGATATCAACTGTTGTTTTCGAAGATTTTTATGTTTGGGGCTAGTATTTCCAAACACTAGTAACGAAAAAACTCATTTGAGTGCTTAGCATTCAAATACTTTTTCAAAAGTTAGGGTAAGGATAACGATTTAATTGAAGATTGTACTGTATTAATAACGAAGATAGGCATAGCTGTTTTTGTGCTTGTGGAAAAAGTATTTTTTTCTCACTAACACAAAAATATTGTGAATTTGCGCGTTGATTAAATGCATCGTGAATAAGCACTAACTGCCAGAATTAACGCATCATTTACAGAACGATAATGACATTATTTAGCCCATACTGTCAGAAAAAAAATCTAATACTACGATTGAAATTCAAGAAGAGTTGGGAAAGTGAGGTCTAAACTTAGGGGGATATCCTCGTTACTCTGCTGAGGTTCAAAATTATGAAATACGCTCGCAAAAGTTCGATGTTGACTTCAAGTACAGTCTAATGAAACAATAAATCATTCAACCAAATACAAACAGAAGTGAACGGAAATTCTATTTGCTTATATTGTTTTGAAAGGACAATTCTCTGTCAACTTTTACGTATCTTACTGCTCAGAACATAATTAGTGACGGATTTCAACACAGTTTGCTTTAAAATGTTCCTAACACTCTACATTAATTTTTAAAAATCCTTTTAAGCCATTGATTTTTACAAACGGTCAAAAGTACTGCCTCCTGGTCGTTTTTCCATAGTTCAGAACGTCTTCAGTCACTAGAAGATCGACCGTTGAATGATTCTAATAAAACATAAGTTAAAAACGACAGGAAAAATAATGAACACACTGCGAAACATATTTTAACTACATACATTACTCTAGCAAACAGGCATTTACTCTAGAGCAGGGGTACTCAACCTTATTTTCTGCAGGGTCGCATACATGTGTTAGCTATTTCACGCGGGCCTCAACATGAGGATTAATGGAGGGGGAGGGAGGGGGGAGAAATGCTTTAAGACCAGGGTAACCTAGAAAATTTAAAGTGTGGAAAATTGATCAAAATATTAAAACTCTTATTTTGCTTTTTAAATTATCATTTTTTTATATTTTTTATTTTTGTCACTGAATTTTTCTAAATTGGAAGCATTTAAGAATCACTCCTTCGGCATTTCTGTATCTCTGTAAACAGTTTCATATGATTACCTATAATATAAAAAGTTTCATAGGGTGACTTTGTTACCGCTGTGTCATTGCCACTGACAAAAGACTTTTGCTGTTATAAAAATTATTCGAGAAAGCCTATTTATCGCCCCTTGAAAGAGATATTCGAGGAAAAGTATTGAATGTGATTCCTGTTTATTGGTATTTTTTATATAGAGCACTTTCGTGAGAAATCAAACAATTACTGATCCATGTTTGTTTTTCACTACAAAATAGTCAACTTCTTAATCGTCTTGAAACGATTCATTTTTTTCGAATGTTTTTCGCTTACAAGATATGAAAGATAGTTAAAAATTAGTTCCACTCATAAAATGGTCGCTACTCCACTGTTGTCTATTATCACTAATAAGAAAAAAAATATATCAATTCGCACCCATACAACATCGACAGCAAAAGCAAAATTGATATATTTGATTTCTTAACAAAGAATTTATTTCCCACTAAATTTTCATAAATAAATGAATTTCTCAGAGCAATGGACTATGACCGGGCCACTTAAAAAGGTCCGGTGGGCCACATGCGGCCCGCGCACCTCAGGTTGAGTATTGCTGCTCTAGAGCCTGATGTACGTACAAAACTTTTAAAATGTAACACAAGGTAGTGTCTACATTCTATAGACCTACTGTGTTTACTTCAATAATACGTCAATTAAATGCAATAGACCAGCGGTTCTTAAACTGTAGTCTACGGACCCCCAGGGGTCCGAAGCTCCTCTCTAGAGGGTCCGCGAAGGTCTCTCATCTAATTTTAAGATTTTTCTCTTTCATAGACTCTGAAATATCCGTTGGAAAAGTTGAAAGATGTGTCATCCTTGATTAGATCCCAAATTATCCCCAATAAAAATATTTACTAGAGTATGTATTTTGAAGAAGAATATTAATTCAGTTTTTTTTATTATTATCAAATACATAGCCATTTCCAAAATGTAACATTTTCAAAAATTATGTAATAGAAACACAAGCGCAAAAATTAAGAACTAAATCACATAGCATGCCAGTTGCTTGCCAATCTTGATTTCCTAATCAAATTAGATCTTTATTAATTATTTAATTGCGCCTACGTTATTTATTTATTTGAAAGTAGTATTTTGTAATATTTTATATATTAGGTTGGGGAAAAAGAAATCCACACACATTATTTTTGCATGAAATTCAAGACTTCATTTAACATGTTTCGGATTGTCCGATTTGGGTCAAATATGCACCCTTTTGTTGTATAATTTGTTGCCATTTTAAAAGTAGCTTCATAAAGCCTCTCTCATAGAAGTCTTGGTCCTTATTGGCGAAAAACTCTAGTGATCGATTTTCACAATCTTCTCTTGATCCCAATTTCTTATCACTCAGGAAGTTTTTCAATGTCAGAAAAAGGTGGTAATCTCTTGGTGCCAGGTCCATACTATTTAGTGGATGCATTAAAACTTCCCAACCAATCTCTCAGAGTTTCTGGCGAGTCACTACAGTCGTGTGTGACCTGGCGCTGTCCTGATGGAACACAACACCTCTTCTGTTGGCCAATTCTGGCCGTTTCTGTTGAATCGCTAGCTTCAAACGGTCCAGTTGTTGACAGTAGAGATCTGAATTTAGTGTTTGGCCATACGGAAGCAACTCAGAAATAAATGATTTCTTTCCAGTCCCACCAAATACACAGTAGAACCTTCCTGGCCATTAATCCTGGTTTGGCCACTGTTTGAGCTGCTTCACCGCGCTTTGACCACAGTCGTTTTCGCCCAATATTGTCATATGTGACCCATTTCTCATTTCGCAACCAAACATCGAGCTTCGTTTTGAATCCAACTTTGTGCAAACAGTTTAAAACTGTTTTATGGTCAATCTTTAGCTCCTGGGGATGCTACGACTACTAACATGCCGGTCAACTTCAATTATTTCTGTGATTTTATCGACATTTTCTACGACGGGACTGTCTATGCGAGATGCATCTTTAACATCAAAAATGCCTGAACGGAATCGACAAAACCAAAATTGCACATAATTAGCTGTTAACTATCGTCACCATGAACACCATTCACAATTTCAGCCGCCTGGCTTGCATTTTCGCCTTTATCAAAGAAAAATGTAAAAAGAACCGAATTTTCTCTTTGTCGACTTCCATTTTTAACACCCTGTAACTCACTAATGAAAGGATCAAACAAACAAAAAACAAAAAAAAAATTTTTTAGTGTGAAATGTCACCTTGACAATGAGCATAAATTTGAAATTGTTTGATCGATACGTTACGAGATATCGACACTACAGCCATCTACCGAAAAAATAATGGATTTCTTTTTCCCCAACCTAATACATATATAATTAGAGGATTACTGTTTTCTGAAAGGAGAAAAAAGTGTTAAAAGAGTGTATAAATAACGGAGCAGTCTTATGACTATTAGTCGTAGGTTGGGAGTCAGGGAGGGATGGTCAAAATTTTAGGGTCCGTGATGTTAAGCTAATATATAAAGAGGGGCCATGGTGATCGAAATTTTAAGAGCCACCGCAATAGACTAAACTTCTCTGACCTCCTAGATCAGCGTTTCTCAAACTGTGGGGAGCGCTCCCCTAAGAGAACGTGATAACTCTACGAGGGGGGTGCGAGCACATTGAAAAATCGAAAATAAAATACTGCAGTACTTCAGTACTGCACAATATACAGTCGAACCTCCATATTGCGAATTTTTCTATATAGCGAACTTTTTCCCATAACCAAGAACATTTCACGATTTTCTTCATAAAATAACCTCCCAATAGCGAAGTGCATTTTCCATATAACGAACTTTTTCTTTTGTGATTCAATATTTTTTCTCCCTTTTTTAAAATAAATATTTCTGAACATTCCAAGTTATTTTCCTTTTAACACATCTTACGGTGGTCATAAATCTTGTCACTCGGTGCCTAATTCGCCGAGAGCAATAGAATTCTGGTGGCTTTATCCGTGCAATCTTTAACTCCCCCCTCCCCCATTCTCTAATTCACTAGAAACATCTTCTCTATCCATTTTCACCCTCAGTGGAGTTGGGAGTTGTATCGTGTCCCTGTGTCCTTGGAAAGTCAAAACATCAATTTCTAGTTAGAAAATAATGTATGTTTAAAATTACTTGTATGCTTTAAATTAGAAAATGTCCTTACAATTCATTAGTTTTTATATAAAACTTTTTCTAAATGTTGAAAATACAGTGAATTCCTCGCTATTCTTTTTTTTTTTTTTTTTTTTTTTTTTTTTTTTTTTTTTTTTTTTGCAGTTTTACTTTCTTCCTCTCTTTTTTGATGAGTAAAATGTGTCAAATAAATAGATATTAATTTACAAAAAAGTGTGAATAATTACTTTTTTTTCTTATACAGTGTTTATGAATTAAAAAAATTTTATGTTGTTTATAAAGTATATTGAAAGATGAACTTCTATATAACGAATTTTCCACGAAACAAACTTTTTATCGGGATTTAGCGACTTCGTTATTTAGAGGCCCGACTGTATTTTGTAATTAACAATACTAAGTTAAGAACAAGTTTAATAATAACCACTGACCCCATGGGCTTGCCATATATAAAATTATATACAAAAATTAAAACTTGTCTTGGTAATTTGTACGGTTTATAATTAATCCCTTAAATGCCGATTAAAAGTTACGCTATTCGCTCTCCAGTGTCACCATTTTCCACGTAGGCGAGCGTATGTTATGTATTGGCGGAAGGGAAAGAAAAGGAATAAATAAGGAAATCCTCTGAAATAGGTAAATTCTTCGCAAACACTGTCAAGGTCCTTTTATTGCATTCCAAAGCATTTGGAATAATTTTATAGATCGCATTGCACAGAAGAGATCGTACTTCGGAAAAACGTATATATACGTCCGGGCCAATTACAGCTTTGGCTGAGAGAGACGTTTATTTACGCCAGTGATACTTAAGAAAAAGTCGTTGTGTAGTGTTGGAGTCCAAGTTATTGAATTCAATACATTGTCATTTGTATGGAGGGGGCGCGATGAAAATTATGGTTAAATATTGGGTTGTAAATATTGAAAGTATGAGAAGCACTGTCCTAAATAATAGCTGAATGCAGAAGAGATGCCAAATGGTGAACATCATCCATGAATCTGTCTTGAAAGAGGCCTCATTTAGAGAGATTTCCTGATATGAGAACATAAACCTTTTCTAACGGAGTTGTATATTTTTGTAGTGTAACCAAACCCTAGACCACCCAAGACCTGCATAGCATATTAGTAAACATTTAAGCTGTTTGTTTTCTTAGCCTTATCAACTTTTCTCTGAATTGTCTTACGAGCTGTTTGTTTAAAACGGTCCAGGACCCTTCTCGAAACACAGAAAGGTGATTCGTTTCATTTTAAACAGGGATGCCAAACCTTATCGGATCCCGTCCCTGATAAAAGTGCTGAAGGATGGCATGCTGCTTGCTAATCTGTGAAGCCTACATGAGCCTAAGCCTATCTGAAATCAAAAAATCTATCGGTTAAACCAGACGTTCCCAAACTTTTCTTCTCATAGACCCCTTGCCATCTTTTTTGGTTTGGGGTAGACCCTTGTTTACCTAATATTAAATTTTCTCAAATTTATCAAATTAAATGTCTTTTTGACAGCTGATATAGAACTACTTATTTTTAAACATTTAAATTTCTAACTCTAACGAATTATAGCATTTAAAACTTAAGAAACTCATGCTAATTAAATTAAAAATTCATTAATACGTAAATAACTGACCGACAAACAAATATTTATATTAGAAGGGATGAATTAATGCTTCAGTAACAAATTTTCAACATTAAATATTAAATTTGTCAGATTTAACCTTAAATCTCCTCGGTTAGTAGAGTCCAGTCATTTTCTTTCTTTTTTTTTATTTTGGAGATTGGTAACCCCACTGAAACTCCTTCCCATTAAGAAAAGCAATTAAAAACTTTTTCACAATACTGCTTAATTCCGGATAAAAAACAGGTAAGTCTTTTTAAAACCAAAATTGCTGACACCCGTTTCTAAACTTTACTTTAAGATCACCGCAACTGTCTTCCCAATCAGCTCTTCTTATAATATAGCTTTTTTCCAATGTGACCATATGAATTCATCGCCTGTTGTGGCAATTACCATAACCAAAGTATTCTCAAATCTAGTTTCAAAATCTGAACATAGGGCATTTTAATGTAGAACGTAAGTTAAAACGTCATTTTCCTGGCAGAATATCTGTGGTCCATTGAGAAATTGGAAAAATTCATGACGTTCAATTTTACACTCTTTGAGCTCAATTCTGGCCAGAAACACTGAAATAATGGTTCTTGTTTTAAAAAAAAATTATGCTCTCATCTTGTAACTGCAAATTAACCTAGTTAAATTTAATAAATAAATCTGTTAAAAGTAGGGGAAAAATCGGGTTTCCATTTGATTAAATTTTCTTTTAAAGTTAAAGTCACGTTCTGGATTAATGAGAACCATTATCGCAGACTCCTCTTTACACCCCATGAACAAATTATTTTTTCCTGACGTGGATCCCTTGCAAGTCTTTAAAGACCCCTGGAGGTCTATATAGACCACTTTGGAAATCATTGGGTTAAAAATGGCAAATCATGCTATATAATAAAATTAAAATTTGAAGAATTTATAGTGGTTTTTAGTAAATCGAGTACGATGTGTGTGTGACGGTAAAAATCTAATTATAAAATAAATATATTTTCCAATCTCTAACAAATTATTTTATAATTACTAGAAGTTCTGATTTATACTTATTTAACTAATTAACTTTTACAGAATAATGCCTATATATGTAGCTTAATATTTAGTGTTAGTTAAACTGGTGATATTAAATAAACGGAAGAAAACTATACAATCGAAACCGGATAGTAAATTTGTATGTTAACGTTTTTATTTCAATCATTTCAAGACTATATTAAACTTATAAAAACACTTTTCAACAACAAATTATTGCAAATTAAAATTTATTTTAATAATTTAAATGCTTGTAATTCTAGAGAATTACACATATGTAATACGCTTAATATCATAAATATAATTTTTTTTATTTTTTAAAATTATTATTTACATTTATTATAATTAATATAAAATTTAAATTTATATTTTTATAAATTATTAATTTTTTTATATTATATATAGGGTTTTAAGAAAAAAATGATTTGAAATTTATAAACATTCCTTATGAGATTAAGAAACTTTTAAAATCATATAGACAAATTTTATCTTAGTCATAAATTTTCGAATTTTATATAGTAGCTCTCTATCAACGCTTAAAATGTTAGACTTTTGTATCTCGAATTGAAGTCTATAAATTCATATTTAAACATGGTATTTGAATGGAAGGAATTCACGTGGGATTGGATTCGAATGAAAAGAATGTAAAATAATATCTAACTCACGATAGTAGGAAAACTTCTGACATTTACCATAAACATCCCAGGAAAGATATTATTAAGAACAAACATTTTTAATGCATTAAAGACATTTAAGTTAAAAGGGGTAATTATTATTTTAGAAGTGAAGGATTTTTTTATAATATATTCAATATTGGATTCGGACTTTCCTTAAAACTTCGGATTTCTTTGTATAGGAATATAAATAAAGATTATACACACCTGTATCAATGCGATAAAGCATATTTGATTTTAAATTTGAGATTCATTAAAATTTTTCAACAATACTTTGGGAGGCATTTAATTTTTTAAAGAAACTATATTTCTATATGTAGTCTAGAGTTTTTATAAAATTAATATGCAAATTTTTTAGATTGCTTTCCGCAAGAATATAAAAAAGTATTTGGGTAAAATTATAGTTTTTTGGTTTCGGAAGTATAAATATTAATTATAATATTAAGTAGCTTGTGAAATACTTGTTATACAAATTAGAAGTATGTGCACTACATACATGTTAATAATTTATTAGCACTGAGTTTTTATTTTATTTTCATACATTTTACTCCCAAAACTTGTGTTTTGAGTCACTGAAAACACTTCAAACCATCTAAATTCCTCTTTATTTCAGAAATATAAAGAACATTTTCATTTAAGCTCTCATTGTTCCAGTAAATAAATTATTTCCGATGGCAAATCACTTATGCAGAACGTAAGCTTTCCATAAATCCCCATTGTGAAACCTTTTTAGATAATTGTAGAGAGGAAGCTGACAATTAGATGACTTTCTTTTTTACATCCACTGAGATACTTTCTTTTTTTTCAATACCTGCTGTCTACATTCACGCCCATTTCAAACATCCGCTGCCTTTTGTCAACAAGATGCGGTGAAAGCTTGAAAAATAACTTTGGTTCAAAGTCAGTATAGTAAGGGTTTTAGATTCAAGTGCAAGAAATTGCAACATCTTGAGGAAAAAAAGGAAAAAACCAGTTGACGTACTTAACAATGATTTATTAAGAATTAAAGTTCTTCACCACGGATTCATTTATCGTAACGTTATGAATAAAGCGGAAATAAGCACCGCAGGCATGAAGAAGTGAATTTGTTACGCTACACTGACGTGCCACAAGTGAGATTCTTGAGTGAAGTATTCCTTTAATTTGTGCATTTTTTGAAATATTCTCTCACATGTCTTCCATTTTAAAAGAACATCCGCTAGTCATTTTGCTTCTTACTCATACCTTTGTCCAGTTCTACACAATATCTAATTTATCAACAAAGCGCTGTTGATGAGGAATACATGTATAGGGGGAATCGAAATTTCATTTCAATTTTCTTTGAAAAGATTTTTAAAAAAGACATAGACTTTTAATTAATAGTAATCCTTCTTAAACCTAACGCCTATCGTGTCATATTGTTATTCGTAATGATTTCAAGGTCTTCATATTCAGTAAAGATACAATCAAAATTTAGATAACGTTTAATTTTGTTTTAACATGTAAATAAAGAGCTTTATTATTCAATCCCACTATTCAAAATTCTGTAATAGGCTGAAATTTTCAAGGCTTTAGCAACCATACTGACTATAACTAACTTAATTTTCATATAAATTGAGGAGTGTCTTTTTTAAGTATTCAAATTTTGATTGCATATGTAATACGTGGAACTGGAAAGCAATTTTTTAAAAAGAATGTTACATCTGTGATTTCCTAATCATTTTATAAACAATAAAGAAATTAAATAGCGTATTGCAAAAGTTTGCCATTTTTGGCTATGCATGAAAAAAAAAGTTAAAAAATAAAGCGAAATATATATTCTTTTTAAAATTATATATTCTTTTTTCAGTAAAAGGGCACTTTCGTATTTCCATTACTTTTAAAAGAATTGTTTTTTTTTATATTAACATGTTTTTGATCCTCATACTTCAATAACAGGACAGCCTAATGAAACAAAAAATATAATCATTTTAATTTTTATTGGAATGTATAAATAATATACAAATGCAAATGATAATATGCTGAAGGAAATGTTTATAAAAAAATATCTTGACCCACGTACTCACAAGTTGTACTCGTCAATAAGGGATACAAATCATTTTAACAAAAAACTATTTATATTCATATTTCAAAGTATACCATGACATATTGATCAATAATTTTTTTAAAATCAGACTGTTCGTTAGTTATTTTGAAAACGCTCAATACAGAGAGCAAATATTTTGCTTCCAATATTCTGTTGAAATTGCACAAAAATTCACCCAAACATGTAAATTTCGCGATCTTCTTTCGATGTTAAATACCTCATACAAAAGGTTTATCCAGCAGTGCCTGCAGATGTATTCGAAAATCTTTCCTAAACTATATATTCTAATCCCTTATTTTGACAATGCGTTAACGCATTGTCATTCAGAAGTTTCCCATGAAGATTAAAAAAGTTACAAAACAGTTCTTTAATTCTGATAATTCCCAAAAGTTGACAGATCGAGATCAGCAATCACTAGTGAGAGCTATTTTTAAAAATTTCATGCCACTTCTTAAATTCTTTACTTTAATAAAAATGTCAGATTAACTTTTAACAAAAGTTAGTAAACAGATTGTCGAACAGTAATGTTATGACATTAATCTTTACAACCCAGGATTTTGTTTCGTTAAATATTAGCATAAAACATTTTTAAAAAAGATTAGAAGGCCAGGCTTATGCTAAAAAAGTCCGACAGTCTAAGTTTGGGTTGAAATCCTTATAATTATGCGAAAATGCGTGGAATACAAAAGTTAAAAGTTAGAAATGGAAGACTTACGTATGTGTGTTATGAAAATCCTTAAGAAATATCGAACAAGAATCAAGTATATTTATGATAAAAAAAAAAAAATAATGAAATATGGGCATTACAAATAAAATACAAAAATAATTTTTGTAAAGAAATATTTTTTTCCTTTTTTTTCTGTTAAAATTATGTTTACTGCAAATAATGAGGGAAAAAATCATAGTATAGTGTTTATAAAACATCAAAAACCACAAACTGAACACTTTAAAAGAATTTAATTGATTAAACTTTATAAAAGATTTTTATTTATAAAGAATAAAACAAAAGAAACACCAATTAATTATGAATAAGAGAAAAACCTTGCAAAGAAAATAATTTTCATCCGTAAGCTACAAAATCTCTGTAATAGTTGTTTATACGTTTTCTGGTATAATACATCAATAATATTAGATATAATTACATTGCAAAACAAATACCTTATATAATATAAATAAAAGTTGAAATTAGAACAAATCTAAAAAATTTACAAAGCTGTCTTTCCAATAATGTTATTCACATAAGATGTATTAATACCAGTAGCGCACACACAGAGAAATTTTTCAAGGGGGGGGGGGGCCCCTACGCGAAATAATTACTCCGTGAAATTTCTACTTGT
>BMAV01025203.1:417256-429326 GCA_019973955.1 Trichonephila inaurata madagascariensis | reverse complement strand
TACCGTAAAATCCGGCGTATAACGCTCACCTATACTTTCAAGCTGAATTTTTTAATCTCTAGGTATATTCCCCGGATAACGCGAACCCCTTTTTTAAGAGGAAATCTGAAATATTAGTATATATTGCTCTTATGTTTTGGAAGTAATTTATTTGAGGTATTATCCCAAACTTTTTTTTGAAAAAATAGTTTTCTTTTAGAACTACAACTCTTTTAGTTCATAAGGCAAGCCATTTCATTTAAATAAACAGTGTTTTGATGCGTGTAGAAGTAAATTTTTGTTTTATATGTTCATCTCTTGTTATTTTTAACGCTATAGTTTTTATACCCGGCGTATAACGCTCACGCTTAAGTTTCCATCTTATTTTTTGTGTGAAAAGTGCGCTTTATACGCCGGATTTTACGGTATATTCACTGTTCACTTAAAATAAAGTCAAATCGTTTCCTAAGGTCTTCATTAACATACCAAACAAATAAGACCCTTAAATTTTGACATTAACTATTTTTTCGGGGCAAAAATGATAATCTTCGCAATCCACTGAAAACGCCTTCAGCTGAAAACGCAATTTCTGCTACAAAACTATTCGCCGTCCCCGCTAAAATACTCATCATAGAACCCGTGCTGCCATATATCTTGGAAGAGTGGATTTCAAATATTCCTGCTAAGTATCGTCCGAATATTTGTAAAAATGGTAATTCTATGTAATTTTAAAGTGAGTGGTACTTATAAGTACCATCGGTAGATAAAAGGTTAAACTAAATTTATTTTTTAAAAAAGAATTATATATTTTACAGTTACGTTATTGTAAAATAAGAAAGGTTTATACTTTTTTCTTTAATTAATTATTCATTTTATACCATATAACACAACTCGTATTGACTCGTGTTTTGATTTATACAGGCGAATAAAGAATTGAATACTAGTTAAATTCGGAAAGATATCATCGATAAGGGGTAGCTTATATTTCTTATAACCCTAAAGTGGCTGGATGAGAAAAATTTTTCCAAAATGTTATTTTTAATAGTATATATAAGGTATGCTGAGAAATTGTTCATTTTTCTAAGAAAGTATGTGTGCGTGCTATTGAAATTTTTTAAAAAATGTAGAATTTTTTGTGAAAAGTTAGAAATAACTTTTTTAACAACTTTTATAATAAAAATAAATGTATTATCTTATAAATGTAGTAAAATATCTCAAAATAAAATTTTGGAAACATTTTCTACTTATATCAAATAATTAAGCCTAATTTATTTTACAAAAAACATCCTTGAAATCATTTTATTATAAATTCTCTGATCTATTTTTTTTTTATCTTAACTTCAATGCGGGGTTGCGGTAGCCCAGTGGTTAAGGTATCAGATCATGGTAGGCATGTCATGAATTCGAGCCCAGTACCACTGAAGAGCAGCCGTGTAGGGCAGCGATGCAAGTTAAATGTGTCGAGAGCTTAAGCGTTCTTCTGTGGTGTGGTAGTTAGGAGAGGGGGAGCTAAGGTATCGCGCCCTCGTGACTTGACCATGGTTCAAAATTACGAGGTCCGTTGCCATTTGCTCTCGTGTACCTGAAAGTACGACGTTAATATTCACTCACTCACTTAACATAAATGCATCCTAATACTCGTCATCAAACGAAATGTACATCAATAATATTCTTAGAATTGTATTTTTGAAAGCTTTACAGAAGCTGCGAATAAAAATAAATATCTTTTTTAATTTGTTTGCTTTCCGTTAAAATAAAATGATGATATTTTTAAAGATAAATTTATTGCAAAATTCAATTCTCATGAATCATTTAATTCTTGCTTGCACAATAATGGAACGAAATGCTTCGAATTACTGGAAATGCATACTATTCTTTATGCTTAATTTATTTTTATTTTAACCTACGATTTGACAATATTAATACTGTTGTTGAGTAAGAAACACAACTTTAATTTGTCAGTTCATGTTTATAATATACAGTAATAATATAATTTCCCTGATAAAAGTAAGGGATTTGAACGAATCCCTAAGCAGTTTCAGTTAAATGATGAAATAATATTGTCAAGACTTTAAAAGTGTTTATTTAACAAACATGGTACATTATTAAACGTAGAAGTAAGTAATAAAACAATAGTCAATGGAATACAAATTATTTATTCGAAACTAATTAACAAATAATAAGAAAATTAGGCTGGTATTTTTTGACGTATAACATCTGTCCTCTCGGTTGCATACGCACTAAAATATCAATCCCTATGTTAATCCTATGGTGCCATTTTTTTAAAGATATGGGGTTGATATTTAGGGGATTGATAGTACTACCTGTATGGTTAGGAAGTACAAGGCCTCGGGGGGGGGCGTGGCGGGGGGGGGGGCGGGGGGGGGGTGGGCTTTGGCCAATGCAAATCCTGACTAGTTCATTTCATCATTTCACTGAAACATTTCAGGGGTTTTATAAAATCACTTACTTTCATCAGGGAAATGACCTTGAAGAGACGTTATTTTAACAGCTCCCACCAAGTGATTATCTCCCTTAGGGATTTGATGAGATTCCTGATTTCGCCATTTCCCTGCGACATATATTTTTTGAATTTTTTTTATAACTCTTTTCCAATAAAACTGAAGGCTTCTGTCAAATTCCCAACCGCCATTCGATCTTCTGATTGAACTGGGTATAAAGACTCAAATTCTTCAATAGCTTGCTTTCGATCATACATTTCTATGAGCTCATCCATTGTTAGCTACTGATTGTGGGAATCCAGCAATTCTTGAGCGTCATCACTGTTCACTTCTAACGTTATTTGCCTGGAAAAATTCAACAATAACATTACCAAATTTACCAACTTTCTCCCCTCAAACTAAAGATGAATCGACGAGATTTAAAAATCGCGTAACTTCGGATTCACGTAAGTCGGGGTAGGTACCTTGAGAAAAGATTTTAAAAATGTGTTTTTTCTAATTTCTGAGTTAGCCTTTCTTAACCCCTTCCAATCTCATTTTATTTCGGGAATACGGATAAAAAAAAAGGGCCAATTTTTTTTCATGCATACATAGAAAAGTAAGCAAAAGTATTCGAAACCATAAAAAGCACATGTGACATGATTCGGGAAAGACCGATTGCGCAGTGTAAATTTTCACAGTGCCCGAGCTACACTCAGGATGAACCAGGATGGCACATTTCGCCAACCCAAGCTCAACTCGGGCAAAGCCTGGAAGAGGTTAATAAACTTAAAAAAAAAGCGATCTGAGTTTAATTCTTCATTTTTTTTACTTCTCGTACAATATTTATGAGTTCAAAATTTCTACGGTTTAAAAAAAAATGAATGAAGTCTCGGATTTCTTCAAAATTTCAAAATTTGCAAAATCTCATACTTAATACAATGCAACTTTTTTACAATAAATTCCTTCTTACATCTTTGTAATCTTTATTGTTGAAATTAAAACTTTAACTCAAATAATTACAGTAGTTATTTGCAATTGGCTTTCCTATTGTAAAAACAAAGCTTTGAAGCGTTAACCAAATGCAAAGATTTAGCTAGAGAAAATTAAAAATGAAAGATAAATTACTGTGGTAGTTTTGCAAAACACCATAAAACTCGCATTTCTTCTGATTATGTTTACTTGCTAAGCGAGAAAAAAAAGTATAAAAACACAAATATTAGGCAAAACAATCATTTTCAACATTTTTCAAAAATATTTGCAGCAATGTAAATGAATATTTTTGAAATTTAAGGAATGTACAGCAGCACGCAATAAGTTTGTTTTATTTTTATTCGCAAAGTATACGAAGAATTACAAGCAGAGGTAGAAAAGAATTTCAAAAAAGTTCTATTACAAATCATAAATACAATTTTCGAAAAATAAAACATGAAATATTTTGAATTGAAAGTTATTTATATTAGAAAGTTTCTAAAAAAATTTTTTTATTTAAAAAATTCCGCCCATTGTTGAAGTTTATTTACAAAACAACCCTCTTAAAAACCCTATTATAAACCCTATTTTAAATATTTATCATAATCTGTAATTTCAGTGTATTTTTTGCAAGGAGCTTCCTATTTGCTAAAATTATACTTGTGATTTAGATTTTGAAAACTTGTTTTTATAAAAACCGGTTGAAGTGAATAAGTATTGTCAAAAAACACAATAGCTTACAAGACACGCAAGAAGTCTCATGAAAGCTATACCAAATTATAAGATAAAAGCACACACACACACACACGAAATTCTTGGGCTTTCCCCGTAGATCAAGAGATCCATTATTCTTATTTCCCTAAAATTTTCTGTTATGAGGATGCTCAAGGGTTGTTTCTCTACTCCAACAAGACAAAAGAAATGCGAAAAGTTCAATATGTAATTAGGAATTTTATATTAATCTTCGTCGCGTGAGCATCTCAGGAACAATATTTTGCATCATTTGTTTTTATTCCAAGGTCAGTCAAGGTCACAAACTGAAGTAGATATTTTTTTCCTGTTTTTCGCATGATTTGAATTCTAGAGTTGATGATCTTTGTCAGGTAAAATTCACAGAATATTGTTTATTACAGTTATTAAACGGATTATATAGATACAACCAGTGAATTTTATTTATTTCTTCATACTAAGGACATCATATATTGTGATCTGATTTTATATAAATTTCGCTTTTGTGATTTATTTGACATATTTTTGCTTACATGGAAGACAGCGAGAAAAAAAAATACTATTTTGATAGAAAATACTCTCATTCCATTTTTTTTCCAATTATGTTGCTTATTGCATTAACAAAGTAAATACATAAACTGAATAAATAAAAACAAAAAACCTTATTCCCTCGTAACCTTTAAATTATTTTTTGGCACAGCTCATATCAAATTTTAATGATCATTACGCACATAATCAGTTAATCACAATCTACTTTTCTTAAATCGATGTACAATGCAAGGCATTTGAAGTTGTAACTGATACAGTGGCCCGATTTTCGTTCGCAAATAGAGTGTGAGACAAACTATTAGATCGATATAATATCTCTCTCAACTAGTTTTATTTTAAACAGATGGGTTATATAGGGGCGATCCTAGAAACCGATATACTATATTGCAGAGATTATTTATTATTATTTTTTTATTCCTAATTCAAGTTGAAATAATGCGGATCAATTTCCCTTTGTTCTTATTTTCTGCTATTTGGTTTCATATTAAATTTAAGTACATGTTAAGTTAAAAAGTGCATGAGAAAGAAGAATTTGTAGAGAATGAACGTTTAGGAGCGTTCTTATACACATACTTGTTGTGCAAGGAATTTTCGCCTTTCACTCCGTTTTATTTGAATTGTTTAATTACTTAAACTCAGTTCTTTGCAAGATTACTTTTTATTACTTTCTAAAGAGCTTGTTAAATTTTGAAAATCATGACATTTGAAATGTCTATTTTCTGGGAAAAATTATTTCTCGTTTTCTTTTCTATTTAAATACTGGGTGTTGCCGAATTCAACCGACAAATTCGGAGGGGTGATAGCAGGTAGCATGCGGACGACAAATCCCCATGAACATAGGGTCGCAAACCCCGTTTAGTAAATGAAAATAGCGATAACAGAAGCCGATGGGAGGACGATGAGCCAGACGAGCGGAGTGACTAAACGAATGCGGTGATATGCATATACTGCCTTAATGCCACAATGGTGCAAAATATCTTGTTTTCCTACAACATGTCCTCTCGGAATGGCTTCAAGAAGTACCGGCCGTTGCGAACCAGAACGTGTGGTTTATGCATGATGGTGCATCAGCATATTTTTCGATTGTGATGTGGAATCACCACCATGCTACATATCGAGGGAGGTCGATTGGAGCAGGCGGATCTGTTGCTTGACATCCACGTTCCCTGGACGTCATTTCCTTGGATTTCTTCTTCAGGGGCCAAGTGAAATAACTTGTGTATGAGACACCGGTGGCTACAGAGAAAGATGCCAGCAAACCGGATTTGTTGGAACGCGTCCGGCAATCCTTCGTCGTACGGTCTCGTCTGTGCTATGACCTACGCAGCCACAACTTGGAATAATTCCTGTGGCAATCACTTGTCGTTGCAAATAAGTGATATATTGTTCGTATTGTAAACATACTTTACGTTTAATAAATGTATTACTTACCTCGCGTATTGCCTCTTTTCATTCCACTCAACATCACACCTTTCGTAACTATTTTTGCAAATTACTCCCAATAAACGTGGTTTGTGATCCCATGCTCTATGGTGATTTGTCGTTTCCATGCTGCGTACTATCACTCCTCTAAATTTGTCGGTCGAATTCGGCAACACCCTGTATATTTTAAGTACTAATAACGTTTTTCTGAGACAAGTTTTGGAAAACAAATTCATAATCAGAACCAGCTAATAAGATGTAATATTGCAGTAAATTCATACGAAACTATATGGGTCTCATGATTTTAAAACACAGTCAATTTACGATGACAATATCTAAACTTCTATCTATTTGATTTTCTTAATATAAAGGAGATCCAGAATCATAAAGGCGATACTTCCTTGAAGAATTTTTCACGAATAGCAGATGCTTATATGCTATGACGTAAGAAAGAAAATTAATAAAATTACTACTTGATCAGATTGATCACAGTGAAGTGAAAATTGTCAAGTATGCCAGACTTATATATTTTTCAAATAAATAAAAAAAATGCTGAAATTGCAATCAGTAAATATATCTTCATCATCGGCTTTGCAACTAACTCTTTATGGGCAATTATGTATTGCAGAGCCGTGGAATCCTTCATAGAATAACGAAGTCGTATGGAAGGGTAAAGAATTCGTACCTCATATTTGTTCAAATAGAATCCATCATAGAACAAAAGCAACTCGCAGATTAATTATGTCCTTGATCAAAGTTCTTACTTTGGTTAAGTGTGGATATAAAAATAAAGAGATGCCGGTTCAGTTGTTGACCTCTTTACCTCACCTTGACTCAAAAACATTAAGCTTATTAATCTTTTCAGGAGAATTTTGATTTTTTCAGGAAAAGGGAACCTGAAACATACAACTAAAGTAGCAAGTAGTAAAATATAAAAGGTTTTCTGTTTTTGAAACTGAATTTTTGAAAGAATGTTTGCTTTGTTTTTATATTAACTATTTTTTTTAATTGAAGCCGAAGTTTTATGAAGAATTGGAAATGTTGATTAATAAAAGAGAATATAAAACTTATCATTAGCATATCATAGTAATCATCATAGTATTATCATTAGCACAACATATCATAGAAATAAGTTTCTCCTCAACAGGAAAAAGAAAGATTTGAAATTTTCACGGAAACAAAATGTATTTTTTAGGGAAAAGCTATCTTTGAAATGGCACAATTTCAACTCATATTTATTTATAGATATATAATATATTATAAGTTAGTTTTTGTATTTTATGTGCAAATTTAAATAACGATTTTATAAAAGTTGAATAAATAATAACTAAATAATAAATAAATAAATAAATAATAAATAAATAAATAATATAAATAAATAATAAATAAATAATAAATAAATAATAAATAAATAAATAATAAACAAATAATAAATAAATTGTTCAGTAAAAGATATTATTTAAATTAGTATTAAAATCTAAAAGATTTTTGCATGATATTTCATTACAAAGACATAAGTACATTTTGAATCAATTTTTTTTAATACACTTTTTTAAAAGATTGTATATAGAAAGAGATTCATTAATATTCTTCATATACATAACCTTTATTTTCACTGAAGGTCTTTACATTTTTAAATCAATAATTTCGAAAGAATACTTTTCTTCCTTAACTGAATTGTCAGACAATAGCGATAATAATCTAAGATTTTGTATCATAGCGTTTTGCCTTTATACATTTTCAAGCGTTGATTAGGAAAATCCCATAATTTTCTCAATTAGCAGAAATGAATCGCACAGTAACAGTAAAAAAGGAGCCAGTCCTGACTTATGAATAGATAGTTTATACGTGCAGGTATGTTTGCTAGAAGTTTCTTTGCAACTTACTAACTAAATTGAATGTATTCTTCTAAGTAGATGACAGTCATATGAATGTACACAAGAAATATCCATTCGTGAGTTTGGAATTCCTATGATTTTTTCGTGAGATAAGACTATTGTAATCTACCTGTGGATGTTTTCAGGGAGTTTAATCACGTAGCTTTTACGAGTATGGCAAATATTTACCTTAATAAGATGACTTATACATGAATCATCAATGTTATGAAGATGAATACGTTTTCCCGGTTAAAATGTACATGAAAAAAATTCACTGTATATTTTATTTAAGTGGATAAAACATAAATTAGATTTATTTTCTCATTAACAAGCCATTACATTTCAAAATGGTTTTGTTTATAATTATGATTTTGTAATTACAAGTATGTGCATTGTAGTTTTCTAACCATTTTCAAGTGGCATGGGGAATCTTTGATAACATCTGTCTCTCCTTGATTCCACGCGTTACTAAATGAGTATTTTTTAACTTAATTGTATTTGTTGTTCAGAAGCTTATTTTAAAATCAGGACACTAACACACTCGATTTGGAAGATCCTCAACAGATACATCAAATAGATGCATCAAATCATGTACATCAAATAGATACCTCAAATAGATACATCAAATAGATACATCAAATAGACACATCAAATAGACACATCAAATTGATACATCAAATAGATACTTCAAATAGATACTTCAAATAGATACATCAAACAGTTACATCAAATAGATACATCAAATTATGTGCATCAAATCATATGCATTAAATTATGTACATCAAATCATATGTATCTAATAGGTTCATCACTCCAGGGTGTTTTCCCTAAAAATTCGGGTAGAATCGAGCCAAATCGTGCTTTCACCTGTATGGTGCTTAAAGTTACGGCTAACAACAGGAGTACGTCTAGCCCTTTGCTGCGATGGATTTCAAGGGCCCTCGAACTGACACCGTAAAAGAGACGGCATTAGCAACAACAACAACACATACATCAAATCATGTATATTAAATAAATATATCAAATCGCATATATCAAATAGATACATCAAATCGCATACATCAAATAGATACATCAAATCGCATACATCAAATCGCATACATCAAATCGCATACATCAAATCATGGATATCAAATAAATACATCAAAAGTAGTACATAACACCGATATATAACAGATAAACCACCAACATTTCATTTTGCTGACTTACCTCCTATCTTAGACTACATCACACCATGAAAATATTCAGAAACTCATTGGATTTTTATAAATATATATTTGATTGTTCCATCTGATGGTCTTCTGCAACAGGGAATGTTAAATTCTTTATTCTACCATAAATTAATTATTTCTTAACTGGGATATTGCAATTTTTGAAGAAACAAATACTTGCATTCTTTTTTTTTTAACTTTGACCTATATTTTGAATAGATTCTTAAATCAAAATTGTGTGATCTAAGTCCTTACTTTAATAAATCGATTAAAAAGTTCGTCTTTGAATATTGTTTGTTAACTAAAAATAGCAAATAGTTTTCAATACTGTCCTTCGAAAATCAATTTCATTTCACAACTGCCTTTTCGTTTTCGATACCTCGAAAGTCTCTAACATAATGGGTTTTGTTGTTTGTATATTTTATTTTAAAACTGTCTTTGTCAAGCGTTCTTCAATTTTTTTTTTTTTTTTTAGTTGCCTCGTGTAAGACAGCATACAATGAACCTTGTAATGACTTCTAAAATAAACACTTATCCCTCGCATGTTTAAAAGAATTTTTTTAATGCAATAAATAGTTTTTAGATCATAGTTTTTAGTGGAAAGTGTTATATGTGTTCTTAAAGAATGTCTGATTCTCTTTGTGCTGATTTTTTTTATTGCTTGTTTTTGCTCTCATAAAAATAATTCAAGGAAAACCATGTTTACAGACAATCTACAATCGAATTACTTGCATAAGTTTCTTAAAAAATAATATTTATAAAATTTTCACTGTTCAGTACGAAAAAAAAATCCATATAATTTGTCATTGTTTATTTGTAGGAAATTATAATCATCCTATAAAATTGAGTTCATTTTTCTTTTGACAAAAATCTATTTAATTCATTTAAAATTGGGACGCACTTACAAATGAAATGTGTTCCATTTTCATAAAACTAAATAATAATTTCAGTTTTTGTCTTAGCACGTTGAAAAAATTAACTAAAAAGCGCAAAATATTTGCATAATAACAACTTTTGGAATGTAAGCTAACGGAAAAAAAAAAAAACATTCCATTCTTATTTGTGAACTTAATATTCCTTTCAAGAACAAAAGAAATAACAATTCCTCTAAGGAAAACAATCATATAGTTCATGAATGCAATTTGAAACTAATTTTAAAAGGAACTTTCTCTTAAATATTCTTTTCATTAAATACTTAACAAAAACTATACAAATTTTACTTTTAAATCAACCATTTTCATTTCGTGAGGATTCGAAACAAGAGCGAAGAGCAGGTTATAAAAGAAAAATATATAAATAAATTTCCCTCTAAAAGCTCTCACCAATTAGTGACGCTAGGATTTAGCGTAACCAATGCTAGCGTGTGTGAAGTTTTCCTTTTGTACTCTTTTGAGTGACGTCACGTCTTGCCTCTTCCCCTCTTTCCCGCCATTGCGGTTTGGCATTCTCACATCTGTTCTTTTTCGCCTGCTTTCGCTTATCCCGCCTTTCACTCCCGATATGCTATGAGCACGATAACATCACCTCTGAAACTTAACCTCTCTGTCACCACCGTTTGTCAACCAGAAGGTAAAAAACACGTGCTTCTTTTTTTTTAAATTTCAAGAATTTTAATGGACTTTTTTGTTTTTATTTGATGTATTTTATTACTAATCCTTTATTTATGATATTGTACGTTCCTTATTTAACTTATTTCTGATGTTTATTATTATATTTTTTTGAAGGCTGTCAAAAGTGGTCTATGTTTGAATATACTTGTATATTATTGTCTGCCATGTGTGTATTAGTAGTTAAAAGGAATCTATTTAAATATTGCACATAAATGTCAAAACAAACAGGAAAAACCGTTAATGCCTTTTACTATCATGGTATAAGTTTTTTAAAAAAATATAGCTACAAATGTCTAACTAGATGTATGAAAAAAAATTATAAATTACTGACTTTATATATGAATGTGAAATTTTAAAATTTTATTTTCAATAATATTCACTGTAAATTTAATTAAGTTCGATATTTTGTTATTTATTTATTCATTTTTTTCTGCATTTTATACTTTATTAAAAATAACTATTAACAAATAATTCATGATAAGAAACTTAAATTTATAAATATTATTTATTTGATAAGGAAAATGTATTAAAAGGATTATGAGTATAACTCTTTGTATAATTAGCTGACCTTTGAAAATTACTTAAGATTTTGTGCAGAAATTTTTTTCACTTGCATTTTATCTCATGTCTCCTTTAAATATTTTAATATTTGATGATTTTCAATTTATAATTACATACTTAATAAATATTTCAGATAAAAAAAATACACTTAGTTTGTAAACCGGAAAAGTCTGAAAATCGAATTTAATACATTCAGATAAATAATTGCAGACGATTCATTTTTTCTTTCTTTTTCTAATTTTCTTTTCTTTGTTTTTTTTTTCTAAATTGTCAAATTTTTGAGGTTCATTTTTATACATTTTGTTTCATTTTTAATCTTTCTTAACTTTCTTTTCTTTTTTATTAACTTCAATTTTTAAAGATTAAACGAAATTCACTCTTTTTAGCCTTCTAATATATAATGCATTTAAATGTACATTCATTTAAATTGTTCACTAAATTCATTGGATTTAAATCACATTTTAATAATCCTATATTCTTACCAGTAGCGCACACAGGAATTTTTCAAGGGGTTCCGGGGTCGAAAGTTCACCATTCTTGTATCAGGCTCCTTTTGATTTTGTCGATTTTCGGGAACAAAACACAATAAAAACTAATTATTGAATAAATAATTAGCATTAATTAATAAAATTAATCATTAATATCAAATATTTAATTAAATTTTACGTACTATATACTTAGAATTATTGTCAATCGGAAAAAAAATCAAGGGTTTTTTT
>BMAV01025203.1:385219-403509 GCA_019973955.1 Trichonephila inaurata madagascariensis | reverse complement strand
TTAATTTTATTTTTTTACTGAAAAATTAGCGATATTTATCGAAAACATCATTAAAATACCGTTTATCATCAAATTACTTTTTAAATAAAAGTGTTTGCATTTAATTCGCTTAGACGATCAGTTATTAGATTAAAATTTATCAAAATTCTTTAATTAAAAATTAATGGAAATAACTGAGGAAGGGCTCGATTCTTTTTTGTTGCATTTTAAACATTATTAAATGTTTATAAAACGTGAGACAGAAATGAAAAGATATATTTTAGCTCTTTGAAATTTAAATTCTGTGTTTCATAAGATTTTGGATATTTCTAGATCCTTTAAAGGTATTTCTATTTACATAAGTAGGATACTTACACCACTTCCTACGTAAAATCCTACGTAGTTTAAGTTTCAAGCGAAAAATTTTGTTAGATATTTATTCAGGGGACAATTTAAACGTTGTTTTATATGTAATCGAGTAACTCTATACTAACACTAAAGCAAACCCTAAAGAAGCCATATATTTTTTTTAAAAATTAGAATTTATAATATATTTAATTTATACTACAAATTTTGAGCCATGAATTAGTTAAAATTAATTATATCTGTTGGAAAAGAAACACAATAAACTGGGGTTGTTTTTTTTAAAAAAATTAAAATAATGCATAATGTACATCTTACATACAAAGCGCTCATTATTGATAAAAAAAAATACCTCTTTTGTTTTATAAATAGTCCTGATTTTTAGTCAGAAATATTTGTACTTGGAATTCATTAATATTCTTATAGATATGTTTTTTCTTACTTTCAGTGCAAAGATACTTCCTAATTTGCATCTGGGAACCAGTTGCATTTCCAGTTTTCATAAGAATATTGAGAAATGATTTTCTCTCTTTATTTTCCCGAATTACATTCATTATCGAAATTAATTTCTCTGAAATATTACACGAGGAAATATATTTAATAATTTTATGTTCTCGAGGTTTCCATTCTTATGATGAATTTTCCATATTACATTTAGCCACGTGCACGGTAACAGCTGTCGTTTTATTGAATTTCTTACTTATCGCAAATTATTCTTCGATTCACGTGTTCTCGTAAGTTTTAAAATGCATTTCCATTTATTTGATCTATCTTCTCAAACGGTGCTATTTAAGAGTTTTAGAAATCTATTGTACTTTTTTATAATTCATTATAATCAACGCGTGCCCAGGAACCTCTCAAATAAAAATTGTTTTTTTTTTATTTTTATTCTCAAGAACTTCGGGAAAAGTATATTTACATATCTAAAACAAGTAATTATATAAAAAAAAAAAAAATTAAGTTAATTCCTACTTAGATCAACAAAGAAAATTTTTATTTTAGCTACTTTTTATTAAATAGCTACAATTAAAATAAATATGTATGCACATATGACAGAATCACAACATTAAGTGGTAATTAATTTTTATTAATTATCATTAAAGTATCGTATTGTCATCCAAAACAATTGTGTATATAAAATTTCAGTTCAACTGAATGCTTTAAAACGTGAGAAACCTTTCAAGTTTTAACACAAGTCGCCAAAAGGGTCTCTAAGTCACCAAAAATGATGTCAACGTGGCTGTTTTTGTAATTCTTTAAATAATTAGTTTTAATCAATTAATTTTCATTAAATTATTGTATTGTCATCCAAAATAATCATGTATATAAAATTTCAGCTCAATTGAGCGCCTTAAAATGTATTTTATTAACGATTGAAAATTCCACTAAGATAAATAAATATATAGAGAGGGGTGAGCTATAATAGTAGGACTTGAAAAATTAGTTGTGTTGAATTATTCGAAAAAATTATTTAAATGCAATTTTTTTTTGTAAAAAGGAAGTAAGAATGGCATATTTTCAAAACATTCCCCTCTCATAAAAAGTGTTTCGACGATAAAAATATTTTTCTTATGTTTTGCCAAAATTTCTCTAAAGGGATTGAATTAAAAGTTTTGAAAAGTTCACATTATTTTCACACAATTACGATCAATTGATATAATAACCGGTGTTTCTTCGTTAAAATTTCTCTATTTCTAAATTTCTTAAGATAATAAATCCACTACAGAGCTATATATTTCAAAAAAATCCATGTTCAGGCTCTGTACAGAAGTCTTAGCTATATATAAGGAAAATATTATTTCAAAACATTTTTCATGAAAAGAGAATTATTTAAAGGATAAATACATTGTTCAATGTTTTGAATGCAGTTTCAATAATAATTTTATGTATCTATAGCAATTTATATACAGCAAATTCATGTATAGAAAGCTTACATATAATATATCTACAACATCTTATTTTTAAAAAAAATATATCGTTGTATTCTTTTACACGACTACAAAATAGGAGCGTCTATATCATGTTGTCAAAATCATGACGATATTAAGATAGATTTTTCTTTAGATCGTAAAAAAAAATTGAGTCACATTAAATAATGAGTATCATTATTGTTCAATTTGATTGGAAAGATTTTCAAGGGGCGTGATCTCCTATTTTTTAAATCCTGGAAATTTGTTGAAAGTGGGTGCAGCTCAAATTCAGTGATTCATGTACTTTTTACTTTTATTTTTTTAAAAACTTCATACTTATGACTCAATTTGCCATTCAATTTATTTTAATTATTAATTATTTTGTGAGGAAGCGACCAAGATATTTACCAAATAAATAATGCATGGTTAAAATAATGCCTTTAAGGAAACATTCAATAATTATTGCAGGATGAAGGGTCTGAACCACCATAGGTTTTTAATTTAAATTAACATTTTGGTAAGAAAACGGATTCGTTAAGTTTTGTAATAAAATTTATCGATTAAGATCCATAGACTTTTTTTAAAGCTTAGAACTTATAGAAACAAACAAATTATATTAAGGATTTAATTAATTAAAAAAAGTATCTTATATCTATTGAATAAAATTTTAAAAAAAAGTGGCAAATTCAATATTTTTTATTTTTAACCAAAAATGGAATTCGAAACGCCACTGTACTTCTTGCAGAATTTTCCGAAATAAAAATGCGTTTGATTTCAAAATAAATTGTTTGCTACATTCTGAAAAACGAGACAAATATTAATTGAAAATATATTAAACTCTCTTCTCGGTATCATAATTATTAATACGTGTACTAAACAAGATTCATCAATTTACCAATTTGATTAATTTTATACTTTGTAATACGATTTTAATTTCATACTTTTCGCATCAACTCGCTTGCTAGTTCTCAGATCCTATTTATTAAAACGTCTATTCCATGTTTCTAATCTGAATTTTTCTAGGAGATTTGAAGAATTAGTCGAATTCCACGAAAAAGAATGAATTATACTAAGTGTAATTATTGAAAGAATTGCTATCTTTTAATAGTTAGGTTAATACTAAATTCAAGTACTCTGATTTGTTTGAAGAAGGAGATTTACAGCCCGTATGTAAGATTCAGTCTCAATTAAGTTATCCAACTACGTTCGGAAGTATGATTTTAAAAAAACGCATAAATATATAATGTTCATGATATTTTGTGTCACTTAGATTATAATACATGTATAAAATTGTTTTAAGGACATTTTGACAAAAAAATTTTTTAAATAATAATTATTTAGGCAAAAAATTAGCTTAGAATAACCTTTATTCAAAATATTCTCCATTTGTGAAAAATGCTTCTATTATAATAATATTTTGCCTGAATATAGCTCAGACCTCTGTGCAGAGGCTCAACTATGATTTTTGAAAAATTCACATTATTTTCAGAGTTACAACCCATTGAAATAATTATCGACATTTTTTTCTTAAAATTTCTTCCCTCTGTTGTCGTAAAACATGGATAAACCCACGTCTAAGTTATATACTTTAAAAATTCTAGTTGGGCCTTTGTACAGAGATCTGAGCTATAAACAGGCAAAATATTATTATAATAGAAGCATTTTTCCCAAAAGGAGAATATTTTGAAAATGGGTCATTCTACTATATATTCATTTTTTGTCAAAATATTGTACTTAAATAATTTTTTATTGTAGTACTATTCTTAAAACAACTTTGTATACATTTTCTAATCTAAGTGACACTAAATATCATAAATATTATCCATTTATACGCTTTTGCAAAATCACGGTTCCGAACGAAGTCGGATACCTTAAATGAATTAATAGGTAATAGAGAGAAATTCTTATGCGTATTCTTCACGCTTAGTATACAATGAGTTTCTATAATATTGTTTTCTTTGTGAAAATAAAACTGTAAAAATTTCGATAAGACGTATTAAGTGTTTAAATTTCTATTTATTTTTAGAATTATTAATACAGAGTACTTGAAGCAATGTATAATACGTGAACGTTGTTGCTGTCAAATTTATTGGAAGTGTGGGGAAAGCTAATCAAAAATTTAAAATATTTCTTAATAATTAAATAGCTTTTGCATTATTTGAAAGTATTTGTTGGTTAATGTAGTTAATCAATTAATATATTCATAATAATAATGGGGTGGGTCATACTTTTGATGAATCAGTTTTAAAATGTTAAATTTTGTTAAAGAAATATTGCAATCCAAAATTATTTTTTTTCTTCTAATTCTACAAAATAACTGGTTTTTATCTTCTGATATTTCACCTCCTTTTTCAAGGTAAAACTTAAAACAAGATTCTAAGTTAAGAAAATTAGCATTCACCACAAGAGATTGGGTTATTTAGAAACCACAAGAAATAAATGTATCAATAAAATAGTATAAGTTTGCACAATACTAAAAAAATAGGTACTTCAAGCAAAAGTGTTTTTGTACAACGCAAACATTCAGTGTCACATTCATGTATATTTCTCTTTCCTTGCCATTTGTAATTCAGCACCACAATAAATGAACATTACATTGAAAATTGCAATAATTTTGCTTTCATATACTGATTTTTATTGAAATAAATTAACATTACTACTTTCATTATCATTAACCTTTAATCAAAAGCAATCCTTGTTTACTTGAATACTTGATGTATCTGCTCTAACATACATTTTAATGTTCTGCTTTGACCAAATAAAATGCATTTGAAATTTTATTTTTCTTTAAAAAAAATCAAAAGCTTTAGAACTTATTTAATTTGTTCACATTCTTAATTTTAAGTATTAATTTCAAAAATCGACTTCAGAAAAAATGAAAAGAATTTCATGAAGAAAGTATTAAAAATAAATTCTAGTTTAGATTAAAACACTTTGTGATTCTGGAATCTTTGTATATCCATTGCCATGGACATAATTGAAATATAATTGACTTCGCTCTCGGTGCGATAATAATTAATTAAAAATAATAAGTGCATTGTTCATTTATCGCTTGATTAGTGGTTATCTGTAAAGGAATTTCAGAAAACAAAACTATCTTCTTTCAAATTGCTGCAAAAATAAAAGAGGGTAAATTAAGTAAATGATCGAAAGTTCTTTATTCTAGAACAAGTATAGAAGCAAAGCTCGTTATTTACTCAGCAGGAATGATGAAAGAAAGCCCACAAAGCAAATAACAAGGAAAAAGTGCTGTTGGAAATAAAAATGGTTTAAAGAATGCAAAACAGTTTTCTACAAAATATTAATAAAAGCTTTTGTTTCATAATATATATATATATATATATGAATGTATTAAGTCACTAAATTAGTACCTCATACAAATGAAGCTTTGGCTCTTTTTTCGCAACATAACAATAACAGTTTTAACTAACACAACAATCTTTTTATGTTAAATTTACTTCCAGTAGAAAGCCCTAAGAGAAAATACAATTGAGTTTAACTGTGTTCAACAAAATATATGTTTTTTTCTCATTAGAATAAAGATGCAGATGTTTTTTGACATGGAATTTTTTTATTTTCATATTAAACTTATTAACATTTATTGTTTACTTGTTTGTGTCGAACTATTCATTGGTCATTTAAAAAAGAAAAACGTTTATCTGTAGAAAAAAAGTGAAAAATAAGTACATAAAAATTGATTACTATGTTCAAAACGGAAGAACTATTTTTCAGAAAACGCAATAATATCTCATTCAAAATATTCAATTAAAAGCTTACGGCCAGTATTTTGTGAGTTAAGTGTTGATATAAGAAAATTGATCGTAATGAAAACAATTACGAAAATGATTTTTCTCTTTTTATTTCAAGTAACATTAATACAGCTGCACTCGAACGTGACTGAAAGATGTATAAGAATAATTTTAAATATTGCTATTATATTTTTTTTCTGCCCTATTATTATATCCTACCTCATAATATTACATAAAACATGATATTAAATATTATTTACTTTTCCAAAATGTGATGATAAAGTTAAGTACTTGTTTTAAAGTAGATACATATATGTGTAAAAAAAAAAAGGTTTAATTTTATGCGATGATTTTTATTCAACACAATCCATGCTTTTGTTTTGTCTACTATCTTCTTTCAATGTGTGTCTTTTATCGACGGCGAATCACTGCATATTTTTTAGTTGATTGAGATTTATCAAGAGTAGAATGTTGTCATTTTCTTTAAGATAACAATCTTCGGTAGTTTCTTGCGTTATTTATTACCTGGTATATGACGTGAAAGAAAATCGGACGCTGCAATAAATTATCTAATCCGAAAGAGCCACATCACATTACATTCTTAGACTTAGGATTGAATATGATTTTCAATTCTTCAGATATGACGTATTTTTGCGCATTCAATTCAATGAAATCGAAATATTTTTGTCAATGGATATCAACAACCTTATTTGGTATAAACTCTCTGTATGTAGACAACTGCCCACTTACAGTAAAGCACAAGTATTGAAATTTCCAATCATAAGTAGCTTAAAAAGTTTACTATCGCATCTTCCCGTGTTGCAGAATAATTTAAAATAGATTACATTGTAGAAACTATTTCCTGTCAATTGTTCTACCTTATATTTTGAATGTTACTTTTGTTTTGGAGTCATTAATATTTTTCACTAAGCAATTTAACTTTTCATAATAACGTTGTTATTTCTTGCTACATGTCAATGTATGTATTCTTGCATGAGAATGTTAGAGAAATAATGATTTTAATTGTAGAGTAAATGACAATAAATAAGCTCTTAAAAGACTTGTAACAATATTATCTTCTCTGTCAATAGATATCGTAAGAAATGTTTCAAAATGTAGCAAATTATGGTTGATATGAAAATTGGGGAGTTTTCCTAGTAATTTATTAAGTTAAGCGGAATTTGCAGATTGTGGTTCTTTTCCTCATAAATTAAGACCTCAAACTGAATTTGCAGTCGTTTGAAAAAATATCTTTTCTTATGAATGTATACATTTGCAAAAATATGAATTTTTTTAAATGAAACAATACAATATATATATATATAAATGAAAATAATTCTTTTTTTTCCAACATTCAATACCTTACTATTGAATTTTATAATGTCTGTTAGTGAATTACTTCCGAATTCTGTACAATAAGATAAGTTTCAGTGAATACTGATTCGAAAAACTGCATACCTATCTAAAACTGTCCTATCTATTCGAGACGTTTTAATAATCCGTCCATATGCAAAAGCAGAGTTTATCAGATGTTTAAAGACATAATCTTCATAGACGGAAAAATTCGAATTATGTTTGTAATAAAACAAAATTTCTAACATAACATTAAAGAGGCAGAAGGTTTAATAGATTTGAAAGCTAACCCTTGGAAGCCTGACATGTGAAGTATCAGTTCCAGAGGCATTCTCAGCACGATTATTTCAATGAAGTTAGCTCAGGTGTCATCTGACTGTAGATTAAAATTGTGGCATCCGTTCGCCAATAACATATTATGTTTTTTCCCTATGCAGTTAACACTGAAAATTTGAATCATCTCACTGAACGTTTTTATTAAGTCAAAACGAACCAGTGCTATATATTTATTGTTAAGTTGTTACCTTTATTGATCAACTACGTTAATGTAAAATCCAAAATAACGAAATATATATATATATTTATGTATTATTTTTTTTACTGTGTAATAATCTACAGGGTTAAGAGAATAGTTCGAAAGTTAACAGTCTCAAGTTTGGCAGTCTTAATGTAGTATGATGAACATAAAAAAATCTAAATCCTGTTGTTTCGTATTGTAAATTATTTATAGTCCTATTTAAATTTCCTTATTTACATAGAACTAATTTTTAATTGATTATTTAAGTTATACAGTAGAAATTACAGGTATTGTTTAGGTTGAGAAGTTTCTTCTATATTACTATCGTCTGCTTTATAATTCATGTAACTCTGATTTTTTGTTTGTTCGTTTGCTCTTAAAATTTTGTTGCTTTAATTGGCATCTTTTGTAATTATTCTAAATATGCTTTTTTGAAGTTGGTGAAAACATGGTACTGGATATCGACGCTGGTTCATTATTTGAGTGATTATAAGGGTAAAAGGAGTCTGTGGAATAAATTTTGAGTACAATTAATCATATTTGTTATTGCAGATAAAAATTCTAAATAAAGATAAATTATTTGAAAGGAAACAATATCAAATCATTCTTTTTTTCTTCTGAGCTAACTTTGAAGAAATTGTTTCATTCCAGAGAGGAATTAATATGCATTTTAATAGTAATAATTAAAAAGTATTAAAACAATATGAGAAAAACAAATATCAGAATAGACAGTTAATACATTTAAAAATACAGGCACCATAAACAAAGAAATTTTCGAATGAGATATTTCAGTGAAATTTGAGATTAACCAGCCTTGAGCGTAATGCATCATATTTTCGATCCAACTTAGATACTAAAACTTAATACTGAAAACCCTAAAAATATCTTTCCTGTTTTCAGAAAAGAAATAAATTGAGTTACATGGTATTCAATATATTTTCTTATTCAATAAAATGCTCTATGTCATAAAAATAGGAAAAAACAATAGGTGTTTTGACAGTTTATGGAATTGTTATATTTTTATTAGATCTTATCTGTTGATATGCGAAGCGCTTTTTTAAGTTGAATGTATCTTAAAATCACCTTTTGAGATGTATTTTAAACAGAAAAAGAACGATACATTAATAAATCGTTAATCACTTTTGGCATCATCATATACTTACGTCTTAAACAGAATTTGCGTGTGTCCGTTTTCCATAAGTCACTGCTTGTATTATTAGCATTTAAAATTGGAAATAATTTCTAACTATTCTTTATGCTGATTAACGTGCTAGCACATGCGACAGTAGCTATATAACGAAAACGTACACAACATGCTAGCATGTGTATGAAAGACATACTCATATATTCAGCTACTATTTTGCTGCTGTCGACTTTTTCAAGCAAATAATTTCGAAAATTTTTTCTTAATTTTCAGAAAGTCAAAAATAAAAAAAAAAAAACACCTGCACCAGTACACGCAAAAGAGCATTTTATTCCATTTTTTTAAGATGTAAACTTGGTAGTTTTTGGAGAAAATTGTATGAATAAAACCATTATATATGCAAGGCGTATATAACGCAGATATATTTCCAGATAACATTTTTAGCTTAATATCCAACAAACAAAATAATATCAAATGCTGGATTGAATGTGATGAAATTTTCATATCTTACTCTACTCTCTAACTCGTATCTTACTTGTCGTAGCTTTTGTCTACTTTTTTAGTCTGTAGAATCGCCATAAAAATCATTATAACTTGTTTTACTTATTGAAATGTTATGTTTTTTATTAAATATATTATTTCAATTACATATGGCTGGATTTTTAAAATCAATTAACTCCCAAACATTTGCAGAAATTTAGAATGCATTTAAATAATTCTGTAAAAATCTAGATGTCGATTACATAAAAAATACCATGAGTTAACATTGGTTTTTTTTACAAAATTTAATTATTTTAACCTCACTCAAAAAAGTAATTGATAACCGAATAAATTATGCCCACTATTGTTTGTAAATGATATGCATTATTGCTTTTGCATGATTCTTAGATAATGTGTGGAAAAGAGAACATTGAGAAATTAGTTATTAATGACACTTCTAAAAATTTTTATATATTAAAAAATCTGCTATATGATGCACCAAAATTCAAATGATTATTATTTAAGAAAGTTCTACTTTTCTCTGAGACTGAGAATTAAATAAAGTCTAATTTTAAAAAAAAATTTAATTTTTTTCAAATTTCTTTTTTAACCCAAATTTTATTGCCTTATTTTTGAAAACGTCAAAACTTTTGTTCACAAATTTTGTTATGCCAATAACTTGGAACTTATTAATTATTTATTTAAGAATATAAATATTTCCGTGCAAATTCCAGCTAGAATGTTGAATTCATTATTCTTAATAATTACCTTTCAGTATAGCTCATTTCAATTATTTCAGTATTAAAATTTTATTTCCAATTAGTAAACAATTCTGCCAAGAATATTCTAGTATATTTCTAGTCTTTTCATCTAAAAATAGATTTTCTTCCTTGGTCAAACTATTAAAGGACTTACAAATGCTTGAATTTAATTTAGATCAGACAGCATTATGAAATGCTAGCTTCACAATTACTTAAATTTTTCGTATCCATGCTGTACTTGCTTTATACTCCTATTATGTCTGCATTTTGTTACGAAAGTCTAAAAATGGTTTTATTCATTAATTTTTGCCAACTTTTCATCATTGGCCATTGTTTATATGATTTTAGACAGGCTTTCATATGAGAAAAATCAAATAGACATAACATTCAATTTTTGCATGAGTAAAGTTTTAAATCTTTGAACATTCTTCCGCCTTATTACGTCTAATTTTATTAGAAGTCAGCTATTTAACAAACGCTTTCCAACAGCAAAATTAACATATTTAATGTAATAATGCACATTCAGAATATTTCATGGAAGTTTTACCGTGTGCCAATCAGTTACGTGTTTTCATGGATAAGATTTTATATTGTTATTGATAATAGTTTTAAATTTCTCGAGAGTACTCCTGATTTTTTTTATTTTAAGCTCAAATATTAAAATTTGAAGCGAAAATAAAATTCACGTATAAACATGAAACTTAATGCATCAATCTGCATACCTAAAATAAAATGATATGCATTAAGTCATACAACTGAAATAACATACGATAAAATCTTTGCTTGTACAAAATAATGCCAGTATAAAGTCATCACATCCCTAAAGTAATTTGGTATTATAAAGGCATGCGTACGAAAAAGTCATATAATACATACAAAATCATATATTGAGATATAAAATTGAATGGTAACGTCAAATGCTTGTCATGTTTACGCAGAAACGTATTAGAATGGTTTTCCATGCATTACCGTGGCCGCTGTAGCCTAGTAGTCAAGGTATCGGATCTTGGCTGGCTTGTCACGAGTTCGAGCCCAGTACCACTAAAGACCCATCGTGTAGGGGAGCGATGCACGTTAAATCAGTCGAGAGCTCAAACGTCCTCCCGTTGGTGTAGTGGGGTAGTTAGGAAAGGGGGGTGCTAACTCAGGTGTCGCTCTCGTCACTTGACCATGGTTCAAAATTACGAGGTCCGTCGCCAAAAGCTCTCGTGTAGCTGAACAGTGCGATGTTAATTTTCACTCACTCACTCATTCCATGCATTATTAATTATTCTGAAGAAGCCTTGATAAAATGTTCTGTATATTTTTTCGCTTAAAAGAAAGAAAAAACAAAGTGCTCAAAAAATAAATCAGATAACCTCATAACTATGCACGCAAATTCTTATATACCCATTAGTACAAATTATCAAGATAAGCGTGTTGATTTTTGCTTATAATCTTGTATGTGACAAGCCCATGGGGTCACTGTAACTAATAAACTTGTTCTTAACTTAGTATTGTTAAATTAATTATAAAATACAGGGCTCAGTACTGATATATTTATATAAGTGTATTATATCAGTGTAAATGTGCATTTTATTTATTATTATGCTAGAATGTATTTTGTTTGTTTACTCTCAAAAATTAATAATTTTTAAAAAATAATCTTTTGTTTTCGACTTTTCAATATACTCGCTCTGCCCTCGTAGTGTTATCAAGATCCCCCTGGGGGGCACCCCCACAGTTTGAAAAACACTGATTTACACTATTATGAACATTTAAAAATTGATTACGACTCTTGTTACTTATTTAGGTGCATAGAAGACTTAATTTTTTTTAGTAATGTAATACATTATGTTCCTAGTTTTAATTATTATCGACAACATTTGAAGTCATTAAAAACCAAATACAATAATGTGTCAGCAAACATTTTGGACCTTCAACGAAACATTAAGAATAATTTACTAATAAGTAATATTTTTGATAAAAGCGGCTCTTTTTATTTTAACATTTAAAAAATGCAATTCTGGTGTAGCAACCTACACACACTTATATTTGGAAATATTATTCTAAATTTTATAAAAAGAAATAATGATTTCGTTTCTGCCAATGAATTAAAACATGATATAAAGAATTCTGTGAATATTGCCTGGATTACAATCATCGAGCTAATTTCATTTTTAAATATATTTCAAAATTATTTTAGCCTTAATTTTTAATATACCTTATGCTTAGTTTAGTCAGAGAAAAAAACTATCTAGGGGGCGGCTTTGTTTTTTAATTCTCTACACCAACATGTCATTTCGCGCGGGAGATCCGATTTTAATGGACATACCATGTTAAAATATTTATTGGTTAGCACAAATATATGTAAGTTTCTTGTTTTTGTTTTTCGTTTAATTATTGTTGGTATTTTCTTTTAGTAATCTCTATTGTGAAAAACCTATTTTCAGTATCCATGCATTCTTTTTATTGTTTTGTGTTTGTCTCCCGTGTGGATAGATACAGGCCTAATTTTTAATGAGATTCTGTTTTTCTATTAAGTTGAATATTTCTTTGAAGAGGAAGTTGGATCCATAAAGCAATGCTTAACCCTATTTCACTGTCCTAAATCAGTGACAGCTTTTATTTTAAGTATATGTCAGGTATTTTAAGTATATAAATGTAATGACATAATAGTTATCCATTTTAGTCCAATGACTCTTTCGGTCTTTTAAATTTTAATTGCTCAATATTTCAGATTCTTGGAAATTCTGCTGTTCTCCAATCTTAGTAATATATTCTTTTGTATCACTTATTTTTTATTCATATATATATATAATATAATATAATATAAATAATATATACATAAAATAAATAAAAATGATTGAATCAAATGTATTTATTTTTTCGGACATTCTATTAACAATTTACAATCTTTTCATATAAAATGTTAATATTTCAACGGTGTTTTATTTCGATATATCTAATATGAGGAGTAATCAGATAAAGTTAATTTTTATTTTTATATAACTTAGTGAAGAATAATAGTTTGATATCAAAAACATCTCTTTCCCATACTCTGTGACAGAGAACTTCTTTTTTAGTATACAACTGCTGCTGAAATCACACTTCCTTTTTTTTTAACTTTTAAACATCTGTTGATGACATAAAAGAAACATTTAACTGTAAATAAATCAAACATTTCATAATGCATAATAACAATAATAATATCCATAGATAAGCATTTCTTTCGAGTTAACCTTCCTTCTCGTATACAAAGCTTGAAAATATAAACAAAAAGTATGTTTTAGAATACACTTTGAACATTTTCCGCCTACACGTTGCAACTTTCATTGCGTCTCCTGTGTTTACAAATGTCAGTTAACAAGTGCTACTTTTTTTTCTTTTTAAATTCAATCTTATTGCAGCTCACGACCTTCATATTTTACTATTCATCTCAGTTCCGCTGGTCACAAAAATATCGTTGTTTTTGTAATGGTTTCATTCATAATAAACACCGAGATATCTACTACAATAGGCGCCATAAATTTTGAAGTTCACAATCCAACACGCTTTGATTGGCAGTAATTGTTACTTAGCTTGAAATTGTGTCAGATTGGTAAAAAAAAGAGGCACGCATGAGTGTGTGCACGGTTTCATTGTTATTTTTTCCTTTTGTGAATTAAAAAAAAAATGCATTTTTTTAAACATAGTACTGATAAGGAAACTTTTGCTCTAGCTCGTGCGATCTAATTTCTGTATATAATAACTATTTTGTGAAGTTCAAAGCCTAGCATTTTTTTTTATGAAGTGTAAGTCTTATTTAATTCTTTAGATAGACAATTCCCAGTTTAAAATGCACTTAATTACTGTTAAATCATTCCAGTATCGAACAAGAGGTCTTAATTTTTGAATTTACGAGATTCGCTTACATTCATATACAGTGAAAATCGTTTAACACGCAGGGAAAACGCAGATAGACTAGCGAAAGAAGCTAGAAATCTTAATAAGGACAACTTTGTCAATATTACTTTCTAAACGCAAATGCTGTCACAAATTTCAAATTGAGAGAGAAGTCCATTCCTGTAAAGCATCAAATCTGTTATATAATTGGAGACTGCCTTATAACAAAAACTATTGCTAGGCTAAGAACAGGTCATTACAGTGGAATGAAGTTTGATAGGGATGGTAGAAGATCTTATATAGAAATTGTGATAACTGCTGATACAGATACAGAGATACAGTCAGATACAGAGCTTGCACCTGCTCATATTTTTGACTGCCCACCTATTCTTGCTGCTCTACAAGAAGTAGGGGTCCTCTTTTCGTCAACAAATCTCCATGCGGACAATATTGAAGAGATTGCCAGAACATTCATCTGGGCCCATGGTACTATTTGATTTGGTCTCGTCATGGAAATCACATCATCATTATCATTTAACACGAAACTGAGGGGACTGAAATATTTTTCGTCTTAAAAGGTACTGCAAAAAAATGTATATTTAACAAAATTAAGTTTATTTGACTACATTTTATTTACATATATGTGTATATATGGAGGTATTTAATGAAAATCAATGAAAGCAAAACATTCACAAGAAAATGAAATTTGATGCAAAATTTAGTAATACCAAAGTCTTTACAGATTTCCATTTTCGACGTGTTTTTGATCAACAGCCTCAAGAAGGACCATCTTCATTTTAAGCAAAACAGCAGTTTGCTTTCCCCTGAGATCTTTTCAATTGTGCTCGTAAGAAAATTCTTTTTAAAAAAAAAGGAAAAAAGAAAGACCGCAAACCAAAGAACTCACACGGCGATGTACTTGTCACCGAATTCCAAAGTCAATTGATGAGAGATGAGATGCTTTTGTGGTGCTTTTGTAGTGATGGATGGTGAAAGTAGCTTAGATAAACAAAATTGGTTCGTGTCACAATTGGTATTTCAAAGCCAAGATAGCCTCCTTTCTACGAAACATGGGAAACCACCGCTCTTTCATTTCACACCCCTCTTAGATTTGTGCGGCTGGTGTTTTCCATATAATGCTCATTCCCAGAAGGGAAATATTTTCGTGTTAAGTGATTTTCGCGTTGAGTGATAAGACAAAAAAATGATTGAAAATACGTAGTAGTTTGTTGGGACCATTGTATTATTTCGTGTTACCCTACTGGACCATGCTAATAACAATATTTTCATCTACCAACGCCTGTGAGTCATTATTTTCAGAAAATAAAAGCAGTAAAGACTCATTTAGAAACCGTTTGGCAAATGACTCCAATTCAGCATGCAATCTGCTAAAAGTAACATCTTACAATCCTAATATAAGTTATTTGTCAACAGCAGAAATCACGCTAATGTTATTTTATATAATTTGAATTACACGTATAACTAAAACATTTACTACTATAAAGTACAAAATGTTTTTTTTTTGTAGAAAATAAAGAGTTTTAAGTTGTTAGCAATTAGTTTTATTATTTTCCTTATAATAACAAGTCAAAATTATTCGAAGGCACCTCTATACCTCAGTTAATATTTGTTTAAAAAAAAAATGGTCCGTTCATCTATAAAGGTTCGCCACCTCTGGTCTAAAGGAGTTGTATTAAGTTGGCCTTCAAAATCCTCTACAGATGTGAAAGTTAAGAAATAGAAATATCATCTCGTGCGTTTCTTTTGTCACGAAACTGCAAAATTCATCACCGATAATCTATTACATAACACTAATTTGATTTCTATTCTACCACACACAAGTTTGCTCATCATAGTAAGGAAATTTTTTACAAAAATTATTAATAGTTCAGTAATCGTTCTTACTACTTGTGCATTGTTCAAAACTGTGAGGTTAATCTCCAACATCTCTTATGAGTGACTCTAATTTGACAAACAAAAATAGAATTTCAATTTATTTTGGTAGAGTAGCTTATGTGCAAAGCAAATAATATTAAATTGATTTTTTTTGTAATAACTCAAACACACATACCTTATATTATTGTATAAAATCTTCAAAAATGTGCTTCGCTATTTTCATTGTTCTGGCGTTAACTGCAGATATTGATTTGCATCTAAGTGTATTGCTTCACTGAATTGTTAACTTGAGCAATACATTTCTCCAAAGCAATCTGAAGGAAATAAATCCAAGGACTCTCATTTCTTTGATATTTGCATTGAGGATGAATATAAGAATTGCATCATATATCTCTAAAACTTTCGTACTCAAAAATACTAATTTGCTTGTTCTAATCTGCTAGTTCTAATACTAAACTGACTCTTTTTAATTTTTTATATAATCTTTTTTTTTATCAAAAATAAGAGGCTATTAATTCATTTATAGAAAAAATTTTACTTTTTTTTTTGGTCATCCTTGAGTGACCACGATAGCCGAATGATCGTGAACTCAAGGCCAGCGTGTTATTTTCGTTGGGTTGTGGGTCAAAGTCCTGATGCCACTGAAGACCGCTGTGTAGAAGGGCTGGTGCAATTTAATTTGTTGAGGCTCAAAATCTTAGCTTCGGTGTGTTGTAGAAGTTTGGAGAGCAGGATGCCATCTAAGATGTCGTCTTCGTCACTCGATTTTGGTGCAAAATTACGAAATCATTGCCAATAGCACCCGCTTTGCTTCTGAATGCGACTTAAGTAATCAACCAATCACAATTAATCGGTCATCCTTGAATACTTGACTTAAAATCCCTATGAAACATATTTATCTGTTTTGAAGACTTTTTGACAATTCCTTTAAAACTCAATTGATAGCGATATTAACCCTTTATCTACCGCATTATGAGTTACTACAGTTTTTTTCATGCAATACTTTTTTTTGGATCACAACATTGAAAATTAAGGGATATACATAAACAAAATACTCAACTTTGGGAAATTTAATCCGTTAGAGCTAATTAATGAATTAAAGATATTCCACTGTAAAATTAATTAAATACACTGTTCACTTAAAACAAATAGTCAAATAGTTTTCTAAGGTCTTCATTAACATACAAAAAAATAAGACACTTAAATTTTGACATCAACTATTTTTTCGGGACAAAAATGATAATCTTTGCAATCCGCTGAAAACGCAATTTCTGCTATAAAACTATTCACCCTCCCCTCTAAAATACTCATTATAGAACCAGTGCTGCCATATATCTTGGAAGAGTGTATTTCAAAGAATATTCCTGTTAAGTATTGTCATAATATTCATAAAATTGGTTATTCTATGTTATTTTAAAGTGAGTGGTACTTAAAAGTACTGCGCTTCGGTAGATAAAGGGTTAAAGTGGTTTTTTTTCCCCTACTTGCACAATCAAAGCCTTTATGTGAATAATCTATATTGTAAAAAATATTGCACGCGATTTAGGACCACTTACTGAAACATTGACACCGTACAATTATTTCTTGCTTCAGTTTTCCAATTTATGGTGATATTGGGTATTTGTTTATAAATTATACTAAAAGATCGATCACTAGGTTAAATACTTTAGTTAGAGTAACAGTTTGTTTTAAATCTGCTAACAGTTTTAACAAACATATTTTTTTTAAAAAAAAAGCAAAGTTTTTTTATATGGAAAGCATAATCTTACATCAAACATTTGCAAATCTTATTGTGCAAGCTCTTAAAGGACATGGTCCATAAATATATTAATCAGTATTGTTTTACGTTACACAAAGTTTGAAAAAAAGAGCAAATGTATAGCTTACGAAAATTATTCTGAGAAACGAAAACAACAAGAAAGAGCCTAAAACTTTCTTAATTAAGTACCGATGAAGTTTGAGTGAAAAGAAAACAGGAAAAAGAGAGTTTAGCGGCACATTTGATGGTGATGAAGATTCAGCGGATGCTCTTTTGTTATTTGTTGGAATTTTAGTCAGGATGTACCTAATGACTTTTTCTGTCGTTACACAATAGAACGTTAAGCAAATGATGCAACGGTAGATAGTAAATGTTTCAAATCCCTTTCTTTGGGGTCGTCTTCTACGACACTTCTCATTTGCATATAGAGGAGGGCTGGAATTTGATGATGGTTAATTGGATTGCATCATGAATGATACGGAAGATTCGAAACTTTATTGTAGGTCAGTTTTTTT
>BMAV01025203.1:361205-385209 GCA_019973955.1 Trichonephila inaurata madagascariensis | reverse complement strand
CTAAGGAGGGAAGATTCCAGACAATGTGTTTTCGACTTCTGAAAAGGTTCTCTATTTTCTCTTACGGGAAGCAAGTTATTGTGTTTTCGTTTATAAAAACAATTTCACTGAATATTACTTAATAGAAGTTAGTTTGAAATGTTCTTCGTATTTACAAGGTAAGTGTAACAGTTCTTTTAATTTATATGTAGTAGATGCTGTGATTTGCTCATATCATCAAAAATATATTGTTTAAATTACGCAATAAATATAAGATAGAAAAGAGTAAAATAATATCTATTGAGTAAATAAAATATATCCATACAGATGAGATGTACTTAAAGGTAAATTTAAAGTCTGTATCTAAGTTTCTATATTAAATTATTTTATGTAGAAAAAACTTAAGGTATTAAAATGCGTTTGGAGTACTTTTTTACAAAATAGCATATTTATACATTATAAATGCTTTTTTTAGGGGGATCATACCAATAAATACTAATATTTAATTAACAATATTTTTAAAAAAATATTGAAACAAAAATGACAATTATAAGTGAAATTTTAGCAATCTTTTTGAAAAATTTCAAAGCAATTAGAGAAAACAGTAATAAACTTGTATTAGTGAAAGTATTACTAAAACAAATTAGATGCATTTATCTAGAAAATGCATTAAAATTTTAATGTTTTATTAAAATTTGAAAATTTTAGAGCTGATTGTGTAAACATTGTAAGAAATGTGGCATTCTTTAAGAAACCATTATTTAAATAACAAGCCATAACTTAAAAAATATTATTACAATAAGAAAACTTTTAGTACATCCTCTAGAAAATAATATAAATATCAGATTCAAAAGATTCTATAGAAATACATTTGTAATATTTTGAGTTATTAGACTCGCCATGATAGATTTTGAGACATTTCAATGCCCACTTCTGGTAGATCAAAGACCCACTTACGGTTTTTCTAATTTTGTTAAAATGATTGTAACGGCCTCTTGCTAGCGTATAAACAAAACAAAGTATCTTTTGTAAAGCCAAAAGAGCTCTATTCAATAAAATAAAAAACAAAAAAAAAGCTGTTTTGACCGAATTCAGTCATTTTCAACATGTTCGGATACTTTAATGAATTTTACATATTTTGAATGAAGCTTCAGAAAATTGATCAAAAAGAAAAGTTTCCTTGAAGATAACACATTCCAAATAGTTTTTTTGTTGTTGTTTTTTCTTTATAGTATATGAAGACTTGTGAGACTAATAGCTTGTATTTAGCCGCATATACTATTTTGTATCACTAATTTGCTGTTCTAATTGTTCAGCTTTTCTGTTCCTTAAGTGATGAATTTTTTAAAGCTTTAAAAAGGAGAATGAGAAATTTTGTTGTTATTTCTGGTGAGGAAATTTAAAGTACTGCAATAATTTTAAAAATTGATGGTACCTGCTCATTTATTTGTTGGTAAACAAATATTTCCCTTTGTGGTCTTAAATATAATAGTTGTGTGTGTGTGTGTGTTGACTCGAAAATTTCCACAGTTCACTTTTATTGCATCATAGTGTTTTAATAGTGATGATAAACACTTTCAATGTGCGATGATATACAGAAAAACATATTTTGATGTTCCTTAAACTTGTAATCTGAAAAATGGAACATCCCAAATAATAAGTATCAACAACATTATAATTAGTTAACTTTTAGCTTTCCTAGCTTTAAGGCATCCGACTACGTTCGTAACCGTGATTTTGCAAAAGCGTAGAAATGGATAATATTTATGATATTTAGTGTCACTTAGATTAGAAAATGTAAATAAGATTGTTTAAAGAATATTATTACAATAAAAAAAAAATTTTAAGTACAATATTTTGACAAAAAAGGAACATAGAATGACCCATTTTCAAAATATTCTCCTTTTGTAAGAAATGCTCCTATTATAATAATATTTTGCCTTTATATAGCTCAGACCTCTGTACAGAGGCTCAACTAGAATTTTTGAAATATATAACTTAGAAAGGAGTTTATCCATGTTTTACGACTACAGAGATGAGAAATTTTAAGAAAAAACCGCCGATAATTATTTCAATTGGTTGTAACTCTGAAAATAATGTACATGTTTCAAAAATCATAGTTGAGCCTCTGTACAGAGGTCTGAGCTATATACATGCAAAATATTATTATAATAGAAGCATTTTTCACAAAAGGAGAACAATTTGAAAAAAGGTTATTCTAAGTTAATTTTTTGCCGAAATATTGTATTAAAATAATTTTTTTTTTGTCAAAATGTCCTTAAAACAGTTTTATACATGTATTCTAATCTAAGTGACACTAAATATCATGAATATTGTCCATTTGTGCGCTTTTTTAAAATCACGGTTCCGAATGTAGTCGGATACCTTAAATCTTATTTTTTGCTTGAATTTTTACTGGATCAATACCAACTTCACCTTTCTAGGATTCAGAAACCAAATTTCTTAAATATTAGAACTTTACAAACTTTCGTCTTTACTTTGCTGTGTGTTTTTTATATTTTTCTCAATTACTGAATCCCAGTCTTTATAATATTTATTTTTTCTTTTTACCTTATTCGGTTACATATATTATGGATAACTTCCATTTAATGTCCCATTCGCACACATCATCTTCCAACTTCATTTTTTTCCTATTTTGTTCAATCTTTAGGTTATTCGAACGATTCTTCTCCCTTCAAAAGTCTGGCAGTTTTTCAACCTTGTCTAATGATTTTTGCTGTTGTTGTGCTTCGCCAACACTTCCTCAAAATAAAATTTAATTTTGATTGCATAAAATAGATATGTTTTTTGGGGTGCATCATTGCCTGGATCTTTTTATACAATTTCAAAGTGATTTAAAGACAAAAAGTTATTTTGACATGCTTAAAAACTTAAATATCTAGTATAGCTTCGAAGACCATCATATAGATGGAAACAACGTGAAATTTCAACGGAAAAATATTTTTACCAATCGTAATCCTTTTGTTAAAGCAACCGGTAATTTTTATGCTGTTTACCTTATTCCTGATGATGTTTTTATTTTTTTCATCTTCCAATTCTGGTGCAAGAAATTTCGTATAAGCATTTTCACAAGTTAAGGTGCTCCCAGAATCAATCAATGAATAAAGAACAGTTTTGTCAAGCTTCGCTTTGATAACAATTAAGGAGTTTATGTCAAATTCTCTTCATTCCCATTTAAAATTTAAGGCATCGAATATTTTTTTTTTATCGTGATTAATTATATTGTCTAGGTAAATAGTGAGAAGCAAGTGAGTGGTTGTGACACATAGATTTCTTTCATCTATTGTTTACTACGAAATGATATGTGATTTGTGAAGATATTATCATTTCATTAAGGTATCCGGCTACGTTGGGAACCGTGATTTTAAAAAGGCACATAAATAGATAATTTTCTTGATATTTAGTGTCACTTAGATTAGAATGCATGCATAAAAATTGTTTTAAGGACATTTTGACAAAAAAATTTATTTAAATACAATATTTCGTCAAAAAACTAACTTAGGATAACCTTTTTTCAAAATGTTCTCCTTTTATGAAAAATGCTTCTATTATAATTATATTTTGCCTGTATATAACTCAGACCACTGTACAGAGGCTCAACTATGATTTTTGAAAAATTCACATGATTTTCAGTGCTGCAACCATTTGAGATAATTATCGGCGTTTTTTTTCTTAAAATTTCTCCCCTCTGTTGTCGTAAAACATGAATAAATCCACTTCTAATTTATATATTTCAAAAATTCTAGTTGAGCCTCTGTACAGAGGTCTGAGCTATATACAGGCAAAATATTATTATAATAGAAGTATTTTTCATAAAAGGAGAATATTTTGAAAATGGGTCATTCTATGTTCATTTTTTGTAAAAATATTGTACTTTAATGATTTTTTAATGTAATACTATTCTTAAAACAATTTTATATACTTTTTCTAATCTAAGTGACACTAAATATCATGAAAAGTATCCATTTACACGCTTTTGCAAAATCACGGTTCCGAACGTAGTCGGATACCTTAATCCAATTCATACCATTATTTTTTTCTTGAAACTGGAATGTTAAATCTTGTAATTTTTTTTTATCTAAATAGTGTAGATCTTCTTCATTTCTTAGTTTTGAATAAAATTTTCTTTTCAGTACTAATTTTCATACTTTTATACCTATCTAACGATGTTAAGTTCATTTGAAGTTTCTTACGTGACCAATCACCGATAACACACGGCCTTTTAGATTTTTCGTTAATTTGAACGCAGGTTATGAAGTCTGATAGTTGTTTGAAGGTGTTTCTACTTCCAAGCTCTATATCTATTTTACAAAATAGTTTTTAATTTCGTACGCCAAAATCAGTTTAAGTAATTTCTGAGTTTTTGTTTTTGTCTCATAAAATAGCATCTGAATTTTTCCGGAGTCATTTTAGGTTTGTAATCTAAGCAATATTTTGAAATAATCATAATGATCTGCAGCTTCAGTTCTTTCATTCATTTTCATAATCTGCGTTATGTCATTTAGCAGTAGAACAATCAGGTGAAATTGCAATAACTGCTCTTAGATTTTGACGATAAAAAATCAAGGTAAGGTAAATAATAATATCCTTATTCGTTAAATCACATTTCTGGATTAAATTTTATATAACTAAACCAGATTTTCCACAGTTCTTGTCTTTTATTTTCATTGTGATTACTCATATTTCTGTCATTTTCTAATTTGAGTTTCTCCAACACAAACTTTATCTCATTTTTAGGCTTTTCCTTAATTTAGCTTAGCATTCACTTTCCTCTAGTTCGTCTTGACGTTTCCTTTTACGAATTGTACTCAACAATTCTTTCACAAGATATTCTTCGTAGTTAGAAGTTTCGGTATTCCAGTTCAATAACCTTTAAAGTTTCAGTCTCTCTCTTTCAGTTTCGAGGTTAAAGCTTTCCTAAGACATGCGATATTTCGAGGTTTTATAATAAAGCATTTCTTAATAATATTTTTAAGTTAAAAATGTTTTTAAAAAAATAGTACAATATAAACACAATAATAAACACTGAAATATAATTCAAAATAATATTTAAATAAAAATAATTACTGTAAGTTTTCAATAGTGTAAATATTACTTGGCAAAATTCTGCAATATTAATCAAATATCCTTACTACCAATTAAATTATTAGTTTCGCAATGAAAAAGTTTTCTCTTTTTACCCAACTTTAATAATTAAAAATTTTCGCCAAGGAGGAGTTAGTCAAATTTTATCAATACTTTGTCACATTTAAGCTTTTACACAAAATGAATTATTTTCTTAAATTGTTAAAGGTTATTTTTCAGCTTTACGGTACAGATAAATAAAATATTCAGTCAAAATTACAAGTTTTAAAATGAAAGCACTACAGTTACCAAATATTCAAAAATAAATAAAAAAATTTTAAAGCTTTTTAAAAGTTCCAAATTTATAGATATGTAAATAAACTCGACGCTTTACATTATACAACATTACTGAAATACTATAGTCATTAAATTAGTTTTAAGATATCAGAATAAGGCCAAATATAGTTTGCACTTGCATAGAATTAAATGCGTAAAAAAATGGTGGTGATAAAGATAAGAAATTTTCTTCATAAATCTCTAATAATTTTCTTTGCTATCCTTTCTTTACTTTATTTCAAATCACTGCAGATGGGTTGCTATCCATATATTGAACTAGCTTCATTTTTCCTCATTATTCGTTAATGTAATACATTTTACATTATTTTCCTTTCAATCAATTTTAGCATGAGCCTGCTTATATGGATGAGTTCTTGATTATTTATTTAAGCAATACTCTTTTATTAAGGTATCCTACTACTTGCGACAACTTTTTTTTGAAAAAAGGGAGATATGGGGATTATTTTGTGATTTTTAAATTTGTTTAGTATATTTTAAGGAAAAAAAAAATCATAAAATTGAAAACAGAAAAAAAATTATTATTAAAATGGGAAAAAACTGATGAAAATGTACAAAAAAATTACATAAATTACATTCTGTACAAAAATTTTATGAGCAAATTCTCAATTTTTCAATTTTGATGTGTTACATTGTTATTCATGTTTGAAATGACGTTCAGGATAAGAGATATTTTAATTTTTACAAAAACTAGAGCACTTTATCTTAGTGTTTATATGAAATTGCTTAAAAAAAAAACAGTAATTATATTCACATAAAGGACTGTAATTTTTGTAATAAAACAGTGATTGATGAATTTACAGATCAAAACATTTCCACTGTTTTACAGAATATACACAAAAAATTTTATTAAATTATTTTCAAAACTTTTTGAGCAACCGCCGTCCCCGTTTGAGCTTTTCGAAAAAAACATATTTCGAGTAAAACGCAGTTTAAAGTTTGACCTCTTGTGTAAAGTAATGACATCTACTTTTACTAAAACACCTGTAGTTTTTGTTCTATTGAATGGAAAACAAAAAACTTGGTCTTTTTCAATTCCTATTATTAGCTTGCACTATCTATATATTTATTTATTTATATATTTGTATATTTGTTTATTTATCTTGGTGGAATTTTCAATCGTTAATAAAATACATTTTAAAGCGCTGAATTGAGCTGAAATTTTATATACAGGATCATTTTGGATAACAGTACAATAATTTAATTATAATTAATAAAAATTAATTGATTAAAACTAATGATTTAAAAATTTACAAATATAGCCACGTTGGTGACTTAGCGACCCTTTTAGCGACTTGTGTCAAAACTTGAAAAGGTTTTTTTCTCACGTGTTAAAGCATTCAGTTGAACTGAAATTAAAAGGACAATACGATACTTTAATGATAATTAAAAAAACTAATTACCACTTAATGCTGTGATTCTGTCCTATGTATATACATATTTATATTAATTATAACTACCGTAAAATCCGGCGTATAACGCGCACTTTTAACTCAAAAAATAAGACCGAAATTTAAGGGTGCGCGTTATACGCCGGGTATAAAAACGATAGCTTTAAAAATAACACGAAATGAGCATAAAAAAAATCAAAAAATATATATCGAAATACTGTTTACTTAAAAGAAATGACATGCCTTATGAACAGAAATAGTTGTTTTAAAAGTATACTATTTTTTAAAAGTCTGGGATAATACCTCGAATAAATGACTTTAAAACGTAAGAACAATGTATATTAACATTTCAGATTTCTTCGTATAGAAGGGGGTGCGCGTTATACGGCGAATATACCTTAAAATCAAAAAATGCAGCTTGAAAGTATACATGCTCGTTATACACCGGTGCGCCTTATACGCCGGATTTTACGGTATTTAATAAAAAGTAGCTAAAAAATAAAATTTTTCGTTGTTGATCTAAATAGGAATTGACTTAAAAACTATTTTTTTATGTTACTTGTTATTAAGATAATAAGATGACCTATAAAATAAAATCATAAGAAAAATTTGTCAATTTTTGAAAACAATCATGAATTTAGGGTAGTCGGATACCTTAATGTATTTAATATTTAAGTACATGAAATTAATTTGGCAAGTCGTTATTCATCATAAGATAACCCAAACTATATCCATTGCCTATATTCAAAATATAATAATTTGTTATATACAAATATAAAGTCAATGAGCTGTCCTAGTTCCATAATGTAACAATGTAGTCAGATATTTAGTTTGAGTTCCTACATATATATTACTGGGTCTTTGAAATTTTGAAGTATTTCATAAATATGCTATCTTTAAAAGGGGCAAAATTAAATATCTGTTTAAAATTACAATGTAGGAGAAAAAGTACGAAATATATTTTAAATATGAGAAAATAGGTTGGTTCTCGAACTAAAATGTGCTGTATGATTATGTATACAGATCTCTAAAACAGTGATCTCCGATCTTTTTATCATCGTGGATCCAATCACTCTAATCGTCGTTTGATATTTTTACCATGGTCCTCTGAGAAAGGGAGGAAGGGACATTGATTGTTTATATTTTAGATTGTTTTGATTTAATAACTTTAATTTGGTAGTATTTAAAAGGCCTTCAGAATAAAATGCAGTTACCCCCTAAAATAAACAGAAAGCGATTTAACATGAACATAAAGTGATTTCCCAAAAAGTCGCACAATCCCGAGAGAAATACACAACAGTAAATAAAATACAAATAATGTCGTGTTCCTTGGTACTATTTGATCAAAAGACCAGTACCGGTCGGCGGCCTGGGGATCGAGGACCACAGCTCTATAAGATAAGGAAGTGTGAGCGTATTATTAAAGATGAAGTATCTTAAAAGAAATACTGATGTCCTATTCTTTAGCAGTATGCGAAGATTGCCTTAAAACAGATAAGATGATAATGTCATGGTTCGGTAGTTTAGTTTGCAATTCACCTATTTCAATGTTAGAAAGTGTAGTTTAAAAATATTTCACTTCTCACCTGTTTTTATCATATTATTTCTGAATGCATTTGGTTTCACATCCGATATAGAAAGAACAATTACAATGATTTATAGTTCCCAGCGATTCATTTTCACATTGAAAGAAATAATGCATATAATCATCCGAATTGCATTTTTGTGGAGGTCAGATTGGCTGCTGACGATTAATCGTCATCGTATTAATCTTCAGTAGCCAGTCTGACCGCCGTCTGTTCTTAGGGAATTTTCGATGTAAATATATTTCAATCCATATTTAATGTTCTTGTTGTGCCTAGAACTGATAAATTATTGCTTGCATTATTTTTTAATAATCAATCGACATAGCAGCTATCAAAGAAAGCATTTTCTCATTAAGTCGTAAAGAAACCACAAAATCTTCCACAAAAGTCTCACGAAGTTACTCGGGTTCCAACAAATATTTTTCGACTGAATTAATGTGGAACAATTCACTATTTTTTGTTCTTGTATTGTCTATGAGCTATTTATTATATAAATATGTTATTATTTTTCCTTTATTTTTAAAGCTTATTAATAACAAAATCTTTAATAATTGAAGGGCTAATTTCAATTAAAAAACTTTAATTAAAAAAATGTTGGTGATAATGAGATTGTCTCTATCAAGTTCAATTTTTTTTCCTGTATTTTCAGAAGAAAAATCAATGCTAAAACGGAGTATTCATTTTTTTTTATAATTATTTCGTTGAAAAATTATTCAAGAGTTTTTCTTTTGTATTGGTGATTTAGTATGTAAGAAATATGTTTATTTCATTTTGACGAGTATCATTTTTTTTGTGACGAATATATCTAGATGAATGAAATTACAAGATTATTTTCAACATGTCCAAAATTATTTCTCATGAAAAGTATAAAAAAACTGGGATAACTAATTTCGCAATCGGACTCCTTTTTTTTGAGCAATAACGCAAAAAATATAATTGTAAGCATCTGTAAAATTTATCGTTATATTCAATAATTATTTATAGTTTTTGAAATTCTACTTAATTTCGATGTACAATGCAGTCAGAAGCTTCTATTTTTTTTCTTTATCTACTCATTTTTCAAACATTCTCTAATAATTACGTGGGTACCAAATTATTTCGTGAAAGAATATAGCGGAAACAACTTTTTTAGCTTGTTGTATCACAAATCGTACTAAAATATCTTACACTAAAAATCATATATTAAAAAGTTGAATTTTTGAAATTTCCAAAACTTCTTATTTATGAGGTAAATTAAACTTGGGTCATTTTTCTCTAGTAGAAATAAAATTGAAATTCACCAATAAGAAATGGAAGAAACGAAACAGTAGTTGAAATGAAGTGAAGGTAGTTGCTTCAAAGCAATGATGGCATCAGAAATAATTTTTTCAAATTAGTCATGTTTTGACTGAGGTACAGAAAAAATATTTTATCTAGTTACTTTAATTTAGAATTCAAAATTTTAATACTTTATTTATGCTGGTTAATAACTTGAAAACACTACAATGTCACCAGTGGCGTAACGGAGAACATTTGGGCCCCCAAGTTGAACTTAACAAAGGGTACGTACTTGGTGGCAGTCAAGCTTTGGGGCCCCCTGGAACCCTGCCCCCCGCAATGCGGGTGTTGCGCGGATGTACGTTACTCCACTAAATGCCCAGTTTTAGAAAGATGAAGGCAAATCCTAAATGATTTCTAGTTATTTAAGTATTATAGAATGCTCAATTTTTCTTCCTTTTTTTAATGATAATATTCTTAGTGTGACATAAAATGAGAAAAGACAATATAGTCATTTATTTACGGTTTTATGTTTACAAAATTAAATATGCGTGTGTAATAATGGCAACAACAGAATAAAATAAAACATTTTCCTTTTTTTCATAATTTTGTGAAATGTTTTTTAGTAATTTCTTAATGATTATTAAATCTCTTGATTGAAAAGCGTGAGATCCTATATATATGTATATAAAGTAAGTATTTAAAAAAATGTTTCTTCGGTATATAAGCAAGTGTTTCAAGAGAAACTTACTATTTACTAATAAATTGTTAAAATATTTTACTCAATTAGAAACAAGTAGAAATTATTCTAAGTGTTTATCTGTATTTACTTCATCTATATAAATATATTTTTTTTATATAGAAAGAGCTAAAAAATCATTTTCTTTGAATAGTTTTAACAGAGAAGTTTTTATACATTTTCAATAAAAATCCGAATAACATGATACCCATTTATGCTAAATTTCTCATTTTTTTTTTTATATTAGGACATCTGTTTCTATTTTTTGATGATACAGATATGACAAAAAAAAATTTTAAAATGTCTATCACATAGAAATTTGATTTTTACAATATGATGATATTTTTAAAATGTAATTTATGTCATCAAAGTACGCTTTTCTTATATTTATCTTTATACTTGTCTTTGGAATACATACAAAATAATAAAAGTATGCAATTCATATAAAATTTCGATGATAATAATGTCAATAATTAATTTAGAACATTCACGTACTTATTTTCTTATGAATCAACATTTTTGCGATATGCTTTATTTCTGCAAAATTTCTCACTTTAAATATATTTTTGTAAAATAAGTAGCTTTACATCTAAAGAATTGCATTTATTTAAGGGTACCAGGACAACATATACTTTTAAAAAATTAATTTTTCAACTTTTATTTTAAAAAGTAGTGCATATTTTTCTGAATCTAAAACTATGTAACAATGTCATTGATAAAATAACCCAAGAATATGAAAAATAAAAATGATGAAAATGTAAACAAATGACCACACCACTTTTGAAACATTTTAAAAGGATTGTTCCTCTTGGGTTTGATGTATGTAAATCACATTAATTTTTTTTATTTGAAAAAATGTAAAATGCTTTTCTTTATGTTAAGTCTAATTTTTTAAAAATAATAGCTTTACATATAAAAAAAATGAAATTTTCAAATTTTTTTTTTTATAAAGTTTTGAAAAGTTTATTTAATTAAAAATCTAGATACCTATGTTTTGTCCATTATTTTATATATGTGTGTAAAAATATTTTGAATATTCAAGAAATGTTTATACAAAATGATACTTAAATGAAAATAAATAACACAAAATTTTGTTCATGTGTTCAGCTTAAAAAAAAAAACAAAAAAAAAAAAAAAAAAAAAAAAAAAGAGAGAATGGTTAAAGAATCATTTTTAGGCTATGAATAAGGCAGGCAAATAGTAATCAAAAGCATAATATAGAAAAACATTGCTTTTTTGGGGGGGAAGGCTTTCACTTTTACTTAAAAGCATAGTTTTTGCATTTAGATACACTTTAAAAAGAAATATTGCACTTTGGGGTTCCAAATCGTTTATATTTCTGTACAAGATACCTGCGCATATAATGAACCAAATTTTTTCTCTCTTAAGTAATACCTAATTTTTTTCAAAAAAAAATAATAAAAATTATGTCTAAAAAAAGCAGAAAAAATAAAAATTTTCAAAATTACAAAGCTCCATTATTTTTTAAAGAAATTATACTAAGGTTTTTCTATAAAAAAATAGGCTCAATATATTTTGTGTATTACTTTATATATATCTGAAAAATATTTTGCATATTTAAGAGATCCTTTTATAAAAATGGCACCTAAACATAAGTATGTATTATGATACCTCGAAAATCATGTCCCAGTTAAAGAGGAAAAAAAAAACATTTGAACTAAAAAATTACTTTTGTATCTCTACAGAAAGATTAAAGTATAATTATTAAACATACGAAAAAATCTAAGTTGAAAATTGGATTGTTATTGGATTGTTGATTGGAAAGTTTAAAAGATATAGTTCATTAAATAAGGAGTCTTAATTTTGGCATTTTATTCCTTCGAGCCTAGTAGCTTTAAATAATCAAGCGCCAGTTCAATTCATAGGATTTTGGCTAAATAGCTTCTGTAAAATAATGATACCTCGTAACTGTCAGTTTGAAATTTAATTATAAGCAAACATGAATCTGCTATTATGGTTTAATCACGGGCATCATCAAAGATAAACATTATTTTATGGTAAGAAAAACACATTTCGATGCCTTACATCACATTTTGCAATCTCCAATTCTTGATAAAGTTATGCTAAAAACGCTTTAAAAATAAACTTAAAAAATGAGTATAACTGTCGGATCCCTTTCCGTATGCAATTCTCGGAATCTCGATTACTGTTTTGATAGAAATGATTGTGCATAAATTAAACAAATATAACCAAGACGAACTTGTTATTCTAATTCCGAATTCTACTAAATCAATTTTTTTTTAAATAAAACACATTTAATGCAAGTCTGTACCTTGAACAAGACATTTACGACATACTATTGCATATTGCTAGTGTGTGCTTTCTGACAAATTTTATGCTCAAAGCCTCTATTTATAGAAAACTCCAAAAACACAACTAAATGAATTATATTACGCAACGAAATACTGGACAGACATAGTAGCGTCAAAGTTATCTAATGACATCACTGCATGATGCTAAAGCTCCTCCTCTGTACATAATTAGGAGTTGTCTAATGAATCAGTCTTCATCGATGCTTAAAAGAGACAGTAATAATCTGTGAAAGCTTTCATTTGGATATCTACTCCTGCATTGACCAGTAGCAGTGTTCTTTAGAGAAAACAAGAGCAGCGTGATTTGTAAACTTGGTGTTTTTATGTAGTTATATCTGTTTTATTTTAAAGAAATTGGCTTTAGTTTTTATCCTGCAGACGGATTATTTTTTCAAGATAGCGAATTTTTCACTGATGTCTGGTAAGAATATTTTTATTCAGAAATGTTTAACTTTAATATATATTAACATATAAAAAGCATGAATTAGGTAAATTGCTAACAGGAAATGATAATTTGTTTATATAATAAACTTTAATTATATTAGCTAATTCAAGGATTTGTTCTTATTTGTGCTGTATAATAATTTTAAGATCTTATTTAACGGATAAAATATTAAAGTTCTTCCTTCTGTGTGCATGTGTATACCACCTGTTTGCATGAAATAAGAACATGAACAGGCAAAATAATTTTCATTTAGTTTTAACTTTCCTTTTTAAATATTTATTGAAATTCTATCTAACGAAGGAATTTAGTGTTCCTGAAAGAAATGCTTGTAATAATTATATAATACATTTTCAGAAAATGTATTTTAATGTAAAACTAGTTTGGGTTAGTTATAAATTTTTTAAAATTCATAAGATTTTAATATTTCTTTTACATAAATAAAAATTGATTCATAGAAATAAGTACAATCTATTGTTTTTAATTTTGTTTAACACAGAATGTTAATTTCTCAAGCATTTCACTTAATTGTAATTTCGTATCGCAATAATCTAGAATAATTTCACTAGTCTCAAACCACTCGAATTATTTTAAAATAAATTTTTTTTCGGTTTAAAGCAATTTTTTCACTGATTTTTAAGTCAACTGTTAGTTATTTTTCACCACGATGAACAAATATGACGATTCGTTGCATTATTCGAAAAAAAAATGTTCATTTTGGGTATATCAGGAAGTTTGTGTGAAAATTTCGCCTGTAAATTATGAAAGCTTTAGTCCTTTTAAAATCACTTCAAAATCTCTTTTTACAGCGAAATGTTTTTCAAAATTGCATTTATACAAAAGTGGATGCCCCAAATTTAAAAGACATATATACATATCTGACATTTGTTGACACGGATATTAAATTTAAGGCTTTTAAAAATGCTCAAAAGTTTAACGCTTTTTAAAAAATGTCTTCCAAAGAGAGTTATATTTTATAACTCTAAAGTCATAGTTTAGCTTATCTCGTATCCAGTCACCAAGAAACGTTAACAAAGAAAATATGAAAATAGTTTATTTTCTTTTTCTACGTTGAATGTTTTCATTTAAAATTGAGAAAGTATTATTAAACTTTTAGGATATATATAGCATGTCATACGTGAAATTTAAAGAATTTAATCATTAGTAATGAAATTTTAATTATTTAAATACTGGGAAAATTCATTAAAGATAAAATTAAATAATACTATTTTTAAAAAAATGTTCGTTACGTACATTATGCACTCTTATCTTATTTAACTGCTGAATACATAAGTAACAACTTTCTATTTAATTGCGGAAACAGGCGGTAATTTATTTTCTCAAGTTAATAAACGGCGCGAATATACGAATAATAAGTGTACCATTTCACTAAAAACTACAGAATCGTTAAAAAATTATAAGTTCAGCAAACACTATGATACCATTAAATACTGCATGCAGCAACATTGTGCGCATTTATTAGTTTTCTGATGTTATCAGTGCCAAAATACAGTTTTTGTATCTTAGATCTGTATAACGCAGAGAGTAAAAAATTATTTATAACAATTTGTTTTAGACCATTAAATAAACATTCATGCAAAAATGTTTTATTGATCATTTTTATAAATCTTTTAAGAGGTGTTGGAAAACTAAAATCTTATTTTTTTTTTTTGACAATTTGAGATGATTACATTTGCAACTTGTACAGATTTTAACCTTTCTAAAAATACCTTACTTTAACCTCTAGGGCATTTAGAGCCCTTAAAACCTATTTTTAAATAATCTTTGAGTATGAGCCACGCCCATTTAAATGTCGAAAAATGTAAACAAAGTACTTCGTTTTTGCTTAAAAGTGTAATGTCTGATATAAACCAAAACCTGTACCTTTTATTTTAAATTGAGACTTTTATTTTTTTATTTCCTAGCCGGTTAGAGATTTCCTCACTGTATACATTAAAATCAATTTATCTCAAAATGTAAATTTTAATGTGCGATGTACCTTTTCATAGAAAATACTGTTCACAAGTATGTAAATTTTGTATGAAATATTTATAATGATGTCTAATATATACTAAAAGAAGTTTATTGTAAGAAACTCAAAAATTTATTTTTTACAATTTTTTAAAGTGAAAAATGGGTCAAATTTCACAATATTTGATAAAATATTTCATGATTTATCAAAAAATTCAAAATTAGCTAAAAGCTCGTTTCAGTATAATGAGAAAAGTGCACTTTAAATGTATGAAAAATTTCAAGCATGTACATATAACAGATTTTGAGAAAAGGTACATCGAAAACAGCTTATTTAACATTGTCAGTATAGAGAGAGCGAAAGAGAGGTTTCCAACTCTCCTTAAACTTCAGATTATCGTAAGAAGGTAATTTAAATTCTTCAGTCATTTTTTTTAATATTGTTTAACAAATAATGCCTAAATTTCTTAAGTTCTATTAATTTCTATAAATCTTTTCAGTAGTGTTATGCGTTCCCTAAAAATTTCTCTGTATGAAACCAAATGCGGGAATATTAAATATACGTGATCCTTGAATGACTAAAATATTTTTTTGTTCTGTTCATTGAACAGCTTTTAAAAATTAATTGCATTAATGTGAAAACAAGCCTAATTTCTAAAAAATTTTATTAGGTTTAGTATTGTTTTCATTCTGTTTTGCGGATTCTAGTTCCATCGAGCCCATGTCTATTTTTCAAAATTTATGCAAATAACTAGTAATTAAAAGAGAACTACATTTTATGAATTCTTATATAACATTTTACAATTAAAAGTAATCAGGGGGAGAAATGGTTTGTAAAAATTATTTTTGTGAGTGAGTGGTAATCAACGTCGTTCTCTAACGCAATGCGAGGGGTGACGCGATTGGTGACGGACCTCGTAATTTTGAATGAGATCGACACCTGATTCGAATCCTGAGCATCAGAAATCAATCCCGCAATTCGACAACACCGACCACGTGCAATGCTATTTTGATTCTGAAGTCTGCGACAGAAAACCCGCCCAAAGCAAGTCACATGATCAAAAAAGGGACGATTCCCCCTCGTTTGAACATCACTTCACCAGTCTTCCATTAAAGCTTGTGATATAGTGCGTTATATTACCACGTGTTTTTATATATCAAATGTAGTGAACAAAACATCAGCGTACCTCTGGATATAAAGAAAGGTAGTATATTTATATTATTGTATAACTTTATTCTTGAGTCATTATTGAATTTATTTTTAGTTTTGAAGATAACTGAGTATTACAAACTGAAACATTTATGCCAACATCACTAGTTATTTGTAAATTAAAATGTGTTATTCTATATGAGAAATTGATGTTTAAATTTATATATATTTTTAATCGATCAAATCATTATCTTAAAAATATTAAAAGTTTTATTAAAAACATAACCTAAAACTCCACACATTTTATAGTAATGCCTCGTTATTGTTATGTATCCAACTGTTCATCAAATAAGATACATATCCTTACATTTTCCCGGGTGTCCATCCTATTTGAATGAGATAACATATTGATTAACATTTTTCAGAGAATTGCTAAATATTCTTAATACGGTTAATGTTTTTGAAGAAATCTGCTTTCTTAATTCTGTTCATCATGTTATGGCTATTCAATCTTAAGAAAAGTATGTTTAAATTTGTAATACAGGAAAAATTTTGCAAGCTGAAAAATAATTGCGCTTTTTGGATAAATATGGAACTATTTCACTGAAAAATTTAATTTCAAATTATTCAGGAGAGGTATTTAATGTTAAAGTAGATATTAAGGATTTCAACGAAGTATTAAACAATTTAAATAAATTAGAGGATATCTCAATAGAAGAGAATAAAATTTTAATGTACATTACGGGTTATGCGTGCGTGCATAATATAAAATTCGGATGCTCTCCGATTGCAATTGTATATTTCTTTCAAATAAAAAGATCAATTTCGAAAGTTAATTGCCAATTATCTGTTTACAAGTACAACAGAAGAATATTTGGAATTATATGAGTTGTGGAATGTCTCGCATTCGTTTCATTCATCTTGTGTAAAGTGTAACACACCTGCATTTTCGTATTTTTTTAAAAATATTCATTACATTCGGGAATATATGCTTAAATAATTATTCAAAAAAGCGCAATGAAGTAATTTTAACAGTGCAGGATAATCGAAAAATAAAAAATATGAGGCCAGTTAGATCAATGTGTTGCTTTTTATATTTCACTGTTTTATTTATTTAAATATTCAATCATCGATTAGTACATTATTTAATGAACATGTACTTCCTTATACTTCATTTTTTATTCAAAATAGATTTTATGCACATGTTTAAAATAGAGTTCAAATAACTATTACTTAAAGAATAATTCTACTTATTTACATTATTCGTTTAAATCATTTTCATGAAGATTTTAGCATTCGAAGGATGTTAAATGTAAAATACTATTTTTTTAATTAAAAAAAAATTTGTTTGATTTTTAAATATTTTTACCTAGGCATAATATTTATTTGTAACGCATAGAAAAATAATGTAAAAATTGGTTTGAATAATATCAGTACAAATCCAAATGATTCAAAACTAGAAAGTAATCAGTACATTGTCTCATTAATAATATATTCTATGAAAAGTTGTTTTTTTCCCCAAATTTACAGGTAAAGTATTCTTTTCTAATGTATATATTTCCTGACGCATAATCTAGAATCTATTTTAGCTGTATAATTACTGTGGTATCTAAAACTGTTTGTGTCATTTCTATATTTGTATATATTTTTACATGAATTGCATTCTTTATTTTTATATATTTTTGCATGAATTTGGCATTTGTATATATTTTTGCATACATTTAACCTTTATTATGATTCATTGATTACAGCAAAATGTTGCTAAATTCACATGTTTTTTTATTAATATACCTCTAATGCTTTAATTTTCATATTTTCTTTGCAAGTAAATGTTGCTTTTGCTATTTTATCTGATTGAAAATATTTTATATTGAGTCAGTTTTTACTTAGATGTTTCTTACATTGTTATGAGCCTTTTACGAGTGTTATTTCCCCCTTTATCCTGGAAAATATTAGACACCTTTCTAACGTATTAATACATAACTTTCATCTGAAAATATTCTAAATGAGAATTACAAAAAATAATCATTATAAATGTGAAAATATTAGTCTACGACCTGAAAAGAAATAAATGTCGTAAGCTTTATATTCCTGACAGCCACTGCGACTAGCAAAGCATTCGCTCTTTTCGTGACGTCATCAAAACTCTGTCGCGGCCTGGTCCTTCAAATGGCCTTGCCATGAGTTCGTGAAAATGCCCTCCAGGCTACATCTTTGACGTAAGAATTACTTGAGTGGGGTTGCATGTAAGTGATATTGAAGTTCTGTAATTATAATCGCTGACACTGTCTGTGACAAACTGAGTTTGGATTTAGGTTAAAAATAGTGAAAGTTCAATAATATCTTGCATCTTATATTCAATAATTATAATTATAGTGTTCTATTCATACACCTCAAGCAAAAGCTTTCTTTTGTTAATCTTCTCAAGTTGAGGGCTATAAATATGTCTTGAGGGTAAAAAAGATTCGAATGTGTTTCGTTTTCATTCTTCGAGAGTGTCTGGTTTGAACAAAAGACAATTTTCTTGGAAAGTTTATTAAAATCATCGGAGACTCAACAACGTGATAGCGATTCCAAACTTAAGTCATTTTGGTACAAGGTTTATTAAACTTTGCCTTGAATGATAGAACAATTATTTATGGAATGATGCATAAAAAAAAGAAAAACCAGTGTCTTATGTTAGAAAAATAAATGTTCATTTAGAAGCGACAATTTTCCACGCAATATTCCAATATTATTGTTTTTGTTTTTCAAAAATTTATGTAGGTGCATGCTTCAAGAAATAAATGAGATAATACACAATTACTTGCATCTTTGTTTGCAAAATTCAAATATTCCACACAGAAAACAATGACAAATCTCAAGTAATTATGGACTACTTTTCGGTTTCTTAGAATTTCCTGCCATTTCCTTCAAAAATTCAGCATTATATTTGCTCTAAATTGCCACATTTTTCATTCAACACAATAGCCACTTTTAATAAGTGATAATTGCGTTCTTTAAACACACGCATGATGCTGGACTTTGCCCTCAGGTTTCTATTTCAAACAATGCAATTTTGCTTCAAATTTTAAGGAAAACCGTATCATTAAATTGGTGCCAAATAGTTTTGCATGATGTATTTATTGTTTGTATATGATGATGACATATGTAGGTAATTTCATTCTAACATTTTCTTCACCGTATAATTGAAAAATATACTATTTCCTCCTTGATAATTCTTTCTGTCATGGCAAAAAAATACAGTTAGCGTGACATCCTTTAGTAGTTATTTGTGATTAAATCTATGATAAATCAAGAGCTTTCAAAATGTCACTTGGTAATGCTTTGTTAATTTTAACTCTAAGTTATTGCATGTTTTTGTATTATCACAAATAAAAAGGAATTAGAAATATGCTGTTTTATCATAATCCTTCATTACATCCTGTTCGAAAGACGGAAATGTTATTTGAGTTCTTAAACTAAAGGAATACATTTTTCGCAATATGCATTACCAGGCACACTATTTGTCACTTTAATGCAAGTATTTAGTTGCGCATATATTAACTCATAAATTCTTAGAAAAATACTTGTCATAGTTCTGTGTTAACGTTCACATGAAATAAATAAAACTTAAACAGCATGTATAAATGAGCAAATTTTTATGTGATTTTTAATGATGATAGGAATGTTTACCAAATGTTCTATTTGTTAATAAAAACTTAGTTTTTTTTTTTTCTTCTAATTTTCTGAAATCTGAATTCGTATGTGTGCATATTGCTTTCTAACATATATAAATTAATATTTTTTATTTGATTGTTGGCCTGTTGTTTACTATATTGCTCCGTGACCACGGTAGTCTAGTGGTCAAAGACAAGGACTCGTGACCGATGTGTCCTAGTATCGCTGAAAACCCATCGTGGAGAGGTAGCCGATGTACGTTAAATTTGTCGAGGCGTAAACGTCCTGCTGTTGGTGAGGTGTGGAAGTTAGGATAGGAAGGTTCCAGCTAAAGTGTCGTCCTCAGAATTTGACCATGGTTCAAAATTGCGGGGTCCATCGCCAGTAGTCCCCGTGCGGCTTTACAGTGCGACGTTAATATGCCCTCACTCACTACTGTATATAGGGGGGGGGAGGAGACCTCTGACCACCCCTAAGGTGTTCTTCCTCAAAATTGGAGTGGAAACGTACTGTCACCTGCATGATGTTCAAAGCTAAGGCTAACAACAGGTGTAAAAATGTAGCCCTTGCCTCGATAAATTTCGTGGACCTTGATCTGATGTTACTGTTAATCAGGTGGCATAAGTAACAACTGCTATGTATAGCTTCATATAAATATAAATATGTAGTAAATATTTTTGTTAAATGGCATCACAATAATTTCGTTGATATTTTGAAAGCATAAAAATATTTCAAATAAGCTGATTATATTTAATAATAAAATTGTAATTAATTTTTAATTATTTTATAACCAAGTTAAAGAAAGATTGCACATAATTCGAAACAGGAAAAAATTTCACAAAGTTCTGAAAATTTCTCTCTTTTTTTTGGGGGGGGGGGGGGAATTTTTATCACAAGTTTTACGTTATATTCTTTAATATTTTGCAAATAAATTTGAAATATGTTTGATTTTCTTAAATCACATTTCACAAGCCTCGTGAATACAGTAAAACACAAACATACCTTGTTCTTAATTTTTAATAAATAAAAATTAACCGAGCTGCATTAGATTTTCAATATCTTATTGTGTATTTATGAAATGTGCTGTAAATTTCTATTCAAGTATTAATCACTCTATCGGTAAACCGTACACTTTTTTAAAGGTAACTATCTACCATATTGGCGAAAATATTTATCAACACTTATATTCAGTTTTAGTTCTTAAAATATAATGGAAAATTCTTAGAGAATCTTTCCCTTAGAGACCATTTCAAACCTTCTCATCTTCTATACAGTTCTCAGTATTCTAATAACTAATATAATCTTAATTGTTTCCATAACTCAATACAAAGGGAAATGGATAGAAAAATAATTAATTAGAAAAAATTGATTTCATAAAATTCTATTTCATTTTTATCTGTTATATAAAAACGTAATTTAAAAAAAAATCCTTTTATGAAATAAATAATTAATTAAATAATTAATTAAATAAAATGCAATTAATGACATTATATTTCAGCGTCATCTTTTTCAAATGTTATTACTGAAAAATATGTTTGTGTAATACACATTATATTGATGAACGAAGGTTTATTTTCGAAAAAAGAAATATGATTTTTTAAAGATAATGTATATATGTAATTTTATATTTCTTAAATAATTACTTTTATTCTTAAAGTTTTGTTATTCTTTCCGTCAATTATTGATTTTTTACAACAATTTTAAACAACGATTAAAGTATATCTTGATTAAGTTGGTTTTAAAAATTTATTCACTGAAAAGAAAGAAAAAAAAAGAGTTTTGCAAGGAAAAGTTTCAAATATATAATACATTGAAAAATCAACAAATAATGTTCTTTATAAATAATATTGAATCCAAAACAAATCAAATTATTAAGTTATGGTAATTGACTTGATTAGAAAACTAGATATCTTCCTATCTTTTTTTATGTTCAAATCATAACGCATCACAGATTTCCTGTGCTAATTAGAGAAGTGGCATTGACCTTAACGTAGCAATGAATCTGATCATAAACATAACGCGTTTTTTTTTTTCCGTCTCACATATTTGAAGAAAAAGAATATAAATACAAGAGAATTAGACCTTTTATTGCTTGAGTTAATTCTATGTATCATAGTGCTTTAGCATTAAAATTAAATCTGTAATATTTATCTTGAATTACACAACTTACAAAGAATATTTTTCTGATGTTGTCAATTTGTAACTAATGACTGCAAAAATTTAACAAAAAATAAATTTATTGCCTAAAACCTCATAAAAATAGATACAATGGACTCTCGCTAATTCAAACCTTCGATAATATGATAACATCTCTCTAATTCGAAATGTATACTCAGCCCCTAGAAATACTCTTGATATTTCGAACTAAAACAATACGTTTTGGTATACTCAATATTTCGAACTAAAATCTGTGTTTGGCCAGAATACAACCAAGACTATCTTGATTCTGAAGGGTGCCACCGCCCCCCCCCCCCCCGAAAACAAGTCACATGATCAAAGAAGGGACGGGACGACTTTCCCCGCGTTTGACCATCACTTCACCAGTCTTCCATTAAAGCTTGTGATATAGTGCGTTATATTACCACGTGTTTTTATATATCAAATGTAGTGAACACACCATCAGCGATACCATTGGATATAAAGAAAGGTAGAATATTTATATTATTGTATAACTTTATTCTTGGAGTCATTATTGAATTTATTTTTAGTTTTGAAGATAACTGAGTATAATAAACTGATGCATTTATGCCAACATCACTGGTTATTTGCAAATTGAGATATGTTATTCTATAAGAGAAATTGGTGCTTAAATTTATATATTTTTTTAATCGTTCAAATACTTATCTTAAATATATTAAAAGTTTTATTAATAACATAACCTAAAACTCCATACATTTTATAGTAATGCCTCGTTATTGTTATGTACCCAATTGTTCTTCAAATAAGATACATATCCTTGCATTTTCCCTGCTGTCCATCTTATTTGAATGAGATAACATATTGATTAACATATTTTAGTGAATTGCTAAATATTCTTAATACGGTTAATGTTTTTGAAGAAATCTGTTTTATTAATTCTGTTCATCATGTTATGGCTATTCAATCTTAAGAAAAGTATGTTTAAATTTGTAATACAGGAAAAATTTTGCAAGCTGAAAAATAATTGCGCTTTTCGGGTAAATATGGTACTATTTCACTGAAAAATTTAATTTCAAATTATTCAGGAGATATTTAAGGATAAAGAAAATATATTAAGGATTTCAACGAAGTATTAAACAATTCAAATAATTTAGAGGATATCTTAATAGAAGAGAATAAAATTTTAATGTACATACGGGTTATGCGTGCATAATATAAAATTCGGATGCTCCGATTGCAAATGTATATTTCTTTCAAATGAAGAGATCAATTTCGAAAGTTAATTGTCAATTATCTGTTTATAAGCACAACAGAAGAATATTTGAAATTATATGAGTTGTGTGTGGAATGTTTCGCATTCGTTTCATTCATCTTGTGTAAAGTGTAACACACCTGCATTTTCATATATTTTAAAAAAATATTCATTACATTCTGGAACATATGCTTAAATAATTATTCAAAAAAGCGCAATGAAAAATTTTTAACACAGTGAAGGATAATTGAAAAATAAAGAAATTTAAGACCAGTTAGATTAATGTTGCCTTTTATATTTCACTGTTTTATTTATTTAAATATTCAATCATTGATTGGTACATTATTTAATGTACATGCACTTCCTTATACTTCATTTGTTTATTCAAAATAGATTTTATGCACAAGTTTAAAATAGAGTTCAAATAACTATTACTTAAAGAATAATTCTATTTTTTTACATTATTCGTTTATAAATCATTTTCATGAAGATTTTAGCATTCGAAGGATGTTAAATGTAAAATACTTTTTTTTAATTTAAAAAAATTTGTTTGATTTTTAAATATTTTTACCTAGACAATATTTTTTTGTAACGGATAAAAAAATAACGTAAAAATTGGTTTGAATAATATCAGTACAAATCCAAATGATTCAAAACTTGAAAGTA
>BMAV01025203.1:329406-351731 GCA_019973955.1 Trichonephila inaurata madagascariensis | reverse complement strand
GGCATTTGATCTCTGGTGAGGTCTTAATCCCCTATCTTTCAGGCTGTTGTTGAACATTAATGATATAACTTGCCATGATTATATAACAATAACGAGAAAAAAGAAGTTAAAAGTTAAAACTGCGACCTTAATAATTAAAAATAAAATTGCTGGAGCAGCTATTGTTATCTGCGTTGTAACATTTTGTAAATACAACCATAAGACTTTAATTATTATTATACTTCATTTGGTGGAATAGTAAAAATCTTTCTTACTAATTGATGTTTTTTATGAAAATATTTTCTGTTTTATTCGCAGGTAGCTGCCATAATAGGCTAAATGGCGCGTTTATTAGGCATTCGGCGCCTTGAGCCTGTGGTTGACCTCAACGCATCTGAATCAACTGCAAATCTCACATCATTTAACCAAGACCAAGACTACTTTCAAAATCCTACATTTGAAGATGATTACCAAGCAGGTAAGACATTCACTAAACGAGTACAAAAATATTTGCTCAAATTCTTGGACTTTCAGCCAACTATGAAATTAAATTATGGTAAAGGGCTATAGTTCCCATTTTTTACAGTGCAAAGCATTGTTTTGCGAGGAATTGATTGCGTTCTAAACATAATAACTTTCCATTTTATAGTTCTGATAAAGATAAAAATTTTCTGGAATAAATTTGAACTTTTTTTTATCAGAATAAGTATTGAGATAATAAAGATATGTAGGTAATTACTTGTTTTTGTTTTGGTATTGTATCGCTGAGTTCAAACGAAAGTCGCGTGCTTTGTTGTTGAAAGAAGTGATAAAAAATCGAAATGAAAAATCGCAAGTCTTTTTTTATATCGGAAATTCCTAGTTTTATACTTTATTAAATTAATTATTGTAAAAAATGAAAAGTATCTCTACAATGAGCAGTAAAATCAATTTATCTAAAAATCCTTTTTGTTTTAAAAGGTATCCGACTGCATTCGGAACCGTGATTTTACAAAAGTGTATAAATGGATAATATTTATGATATTTAGTGTCACTTAGATTAGAGTACGTGTATAAAAATGCTTTAAAAATATCATTACAATAAAAAATTATTTAATCACAATATTTTGACAAAATATTAACATAGAATGACCCATTTTCAAAACATTCTCCGTTTACGAAAAATGCTTCTATAATAATAATATTTTGCTTGTATGTAGCTCAAACCTCTGTACAGAGCTCGAACTAGGAGTTTTGAAATATATATCTTAGAAATGGATTTATCTATATTTTAGTACAATAGAAGGGAGAAATTTTAAGATAAAAACGCCGATAAAAAAAAAATATTATTTCAATTGGTAGTAACTCTGAAAATAATGGGAATTTTTCAAAAATCCTAGTTCAGGCCCTCTGGAGAAGTCTTTACTTTATATAAGCACACACATACACACACACACAAAATATTGTTATAATAGAAGTATTTTTTATAAAAGGGAACGTTTTGAAAATAGGTTATTCTAAGTTCATTTTTTGCCTAAATATTGCATTTAATTAATTTTTTTGTCATGTTCTTAAAACAATTTTATACATGTATTCTAATCTAAATGACACTAAATATCATGAAAATTATCCATTTATGGGCCTTTTTAAAATCATAGTTTCGAACGTAGTCGTATACCTTAATGTTATAAAACCTGACTCAGAAAATGTTTTGTTTTAAAATTAAGTATTAATGTATTCAAATGTGCATGTCCTTTTTTTTGCTGTACTGTGTAGCACCTAAAAAAATTAGTAACAATTAATATAAAAATTTTTTTTTACTTTATGAATTAGCAATAATAATCTATTTTACATTAAAGTATTATTAAAAATATATTAAAAATGCAAATAATTTTCTTGTCTGAACCGTTCTAAGTTTGAAACATTTTATATTATAGACTATAACAAGTTTTAAAGATTCCAAATATATTAAATTTCTTTCTTTTTTCAGCAGACAACGAATGGCGAAGATCTTCCCCAACCGTCTCGATTTCTCTTCAGACCACAGCTGACGACTCATCACCCACGAACAACAACAACATTGGCATCAGTGACCAAAACCAGACAAAGAAAACACTTGTGCCTACAGATTCTGGAATCATCATTTGTATTCCACCCAAATCAACAGACGATTCCTCTATTGAAAGAAAGAGCTTGGACTCAGGGGTTGGGGATGCAGTTGGAAGGGAGAGTGTCATTTCAATTGGCAGCATAAAATCTCTCCAAAGTGTTAATGGTTGGTCTCGTTCTCGACTGTCCAGGAACAGCTTGAGAAGCATCAAGGGCATAAGGGAGCCTTATAAAGAAGAGACTCTGCTTGCCATCTGTGTTCAAGTCTTCATACCCTTCCTAATTGCGGGAATGGGAACATGTGGAGCAGGCATTGTACTAGACTATGTCGAGGTACAAAAAAATATGATCTTCATAATATAGTTTTTGTTATAGGAAGATTTAAAATTCAAGCTATGGTTAAGGTATCCGACTACGTTCGGAACCGTTATTTTGCAAAAGCGTGTAAATGGATAATATTTATGATATTTAGTGTCACTTTGATTAGAATACATTTATAAAATTGTTTTAAGAACATTATGACAAAAAATTATTCAAATACAATATTTTGGCAAAAAATTAACTTAGAATAACCTTTTTTCCAAATGTTCTCTTTTTGTAAAAAATGCTTCTAGTGTATTAATATTTTGCCTTTATTCAGCTCAGACCTCTGTACAGAGGCTCAAGTAGAATTTTTGAAATGCATAACTCGGAAGTCGGTTTATCCATGTTTTACGAGAACAGAAGGGAGAAATTTTAAGAACATACACCGATAATTATTTCAAATGGTTGTAACTCTGAAAATAATTTGAATTTTCCAAAAGTCATAGTTGAGACTCTGTGCAGAGGTCTGAGCTATATACAGGCAACATATTAATACAGTAGAAGCATTTTGTACAAAAGGAGAACATTTGGAAAAAAGGTTATTCTAAGTTAATTTTTTGCCAAAATATTGTATTTAAATAAATTTTTTTTGTCATAATGTCCTTAAAACAATTTTATACATGCATTCTAATCTAAGTGACACTAAATATCATGAAAATTATACATTTATGCACTTTTTTAAAATCATGGTTCCGAACGTAGTCGGATACCTTAAATAAGTTTGATCATAATTAAATTTTAACTCTAAAAAAGGACAACTTTATAAGTTGTATTTTTTGGATAGTTAGGATTACATGAAATAACTTTTATATATAACAGAAGTATTTAACAGGCATGTCTCTCTTTTTAAATGTATCCAAATTTCACAATACTATACTATTTATTTCAACATTTATTTTTTGTGTGTGTCTTATTAGCATTGAATCCGATACAAAATTGCAATAATTTAGAAATTTTAAGAGATTAATGTACTTTTTCTTTTTTTGCATACATTAGAAATGATGCAGTGAATTTTATTTATATGAAACTCTAAGATGATAACTTTAAGCAAGTAGACCGACCTCTTTATCGGATAATTGGTTGAATGAACAGAAAGAATAAATTAAGAAAATAAAAGTAGTTCCAATAATATACAGAAACTGTGACCGTATACAGACTACTTTTATGTATAGGGTTATATTTTTTGTTTGTGAAAGAACCTAGAAGTAATCTTTACTCTAAAAATTAGAAATCTGTTGATCTACTGGAATGTTCAAACCCCACCTTTGTGTACTCCTCTGAAAACAAAAATAATGAGTATTTTTGTGTTAGATTTTTGAAAATGGCAAAGATTTTGTTATTCAATCGTAGTAATTCCCTTGATTACAATATACGGCCATAACACTTTACAATTCCTTTTTTATAATATGAATTAGTCATCATAGCGGATAGAATCTGTTTCATTTGCTCTTTATAGTGCTAACGGTTTTAAATAATTGATTATGAAATCGGGAATAATATCTTATTGACATTTGCAATCATTTGTTAAAACCTTTTGAGAAAATAGCAATTAATTAAACTTATCTCAATTATTAAAGAAAATTTGAAAGGGACCTTGTTGCAGACCATATATATTTCTCGTGACTAATCTGTTTATTACTATTACTCTTAATCTCACGCAGTAGCTTAGTACGCACTAGTGCAGTAACCTAGTACACACCAGTGCATTAGCCGTTTCCGAAACAGCGACTTTGTCGTAGATAATTGCAACTTCATGGTTAATTTTTATCAAATGCTCCAGTATCGTAGTAATGATTGATGGTTTGTGGGCGTTATATCCATATACTGTTAGTATAAAAAATGCAGTATCATTCTATAAACTCTTCATTGTCTAAATGTGGCGTAGATCTATCAATAAAATAATAATAAAACTTTTAAAAAACATTATCTCCAAATTATGTACATAAAATTTTTAATTTTATGTCATTTATTAAATAATATTATCTGAGGTTTGATTATGCAAATATATTACAGATCTTTATCTCCAAGGGGTTAAGGTCAAAAGCTTTATGGCTTAGAACATACAAATCTGAGTTTATTTCACCGAAGATTCATCAGACAAATTGGGTACACTTCACATTAATGAAATTGTGCATCTAATCTTCCAAGTTGTTCACGAGATAATGTTTGGAAATTTAAGTCAAATACTAGCTAAGAGATCATAAAAGTTATGTGATCTTGATTTGGAATTATGTACATCTCCAATAGCCTACTGTAGACTCAAGAACATTGCTAATATAAAATTTTCTCTCTTTCTATCTTTTCTGTAGTATAAATAAAAATGATTTGGTGCAATACCATGTATTAAGTTGAACTATTAAATATATTGGACTTATTAATTTTACGGACGCTGAAACAGTCCAATGGCTAATGTTGGAGATTTATTGCCAGAAAATCTAGAACTGGAGTTCTTATTCCTCTGACAGCATTGTAGAATCTTATACATGTTAAATAAAACTGGCTCTTCAAAACAAATGCCTCATGCACGACAGTGTAAACCCAGGCATCATCCTTTGTCTCGTGATTAAGGTTCAGATTCAAGAAGTTTATACTCAAATGGATTTCAGAAAAGCATCATTTTTCTAAAACAATTTTATTCGAAACCAGTCAACCATGCAATTACTTATACATACATCAGATTCTGATCAATTTATGTAGATAATATACTTATACAATTAGCTTCAAGTATATAAAAATATGTCAAAGGCAAATAAAACTTCTAGTGTAAATTGTATGCTTAATACAGTGCTACTCAAACTTATATTTGCAACTCAATATTCAATCATAATTTTCTTCGTTCCCCACCCCTTCCCTATAATAAAAATGAGCTGAATTTAATAATACTGTACTTTGACGTTAAAGCTACGATACGACTTCTACTTCTTAAGTGTCACCCGCGTGTATAAACGTCTCGCTCACCCAAAACGTTAATTGCCTAGGTCGTACATATACGTGTTTCCGAAGTGTGATCTCTTCTGTGCACTTCTATCCATAAAATTATTCCGAAGGTTTTGCAATGCAATAAAAGGACCTTGACAGTGTTTGCGAAGGATTTACTTATTTCAGGGGATTTGGTAATTTTCCTCTTCTCCCCCTGCCTCCTCAATACATCACGTGCGCGTGCCTACATGGAAAACGGTGGCATTACGGAGCGAATCTCGTAATTTTTTATCAGCAGTTTTGGAATTTTTTTTTTTTTTAAACCGGACAAATTATCAGGATAAATGTTAATTTTTGTATATAATTTTATATATGACAAGCCCATGGAGTCACTGGTAATTATTAAACTTTCTCTTATATTATTGTTAAATTATTATGAAATACATTGTGCAGTAATGATACATTTATAAGTTTATTATTTCAGGTTAAACGTGTATTTTATTTTTTATGTCAGAATGTATTTTGTTTACTTTCAGTAAGTTAATTTTTTTTTAAATAATATTTTGTTTGCGACTTTTCAATATGCTCGCACCCCCTCGTAGAGTTATATGCCCCCACAGTTTGAGAAATGCTTACTTAATAACATCTGAAATCGGAAGTAATCTTAAAAATTGCACAGTGATTTTTGTCTAAAACACTAATATTTGTGCATGACAGAGCTCTTTCCAGGTTCTTAGTTTAAAATGAGAATCTCGTTTTCTTTCTGTAAGAAAAATGAGAAAACTACATCGATATACAACGCATATTTGGATTTTTGTATATACAAAAGAAACACCACTTCAAAAGTAATAGAATGACATACTCTCTCTTAATTGTAGGTTTGTAAGAAAACTCATCTCTAATTAAAATCAACTTCCGCTTTGCATTCTTATTTAATAATTCAGCGACAGATCGTAAGTTTATGTCTTCTAAAAAGGAATTTCAATTCTTTGTTAGTAGGAGTATCGAATCGAGACCGGTTTCAAAATGCTTCCTTTCTAAAACATCTTTGAAACAGAAAGATTGCTGTTAAATGTACATTGATACGGTTCATCCCATTGAAAGTTATAATCTTGATAACGTTGCCTTATTATAATGAAAAAGAGAAGAAAATTGAATAGAAGCATTATATCATGAATTTTTCATTCCTTTTTATGCAATAAGAATATTGAATAGGCACTTTGTAGGAGAAAAAGAATGTTGAAAAAACTCAATGCCTTATATGAATTTTACGATATTTTATCAGCTGGTTTCTTATTCAGTTCTATACGTCCTGGAGGATATCTCTTTTATTTTGTTTCAGCTGAAAAATTAGGCAATCGATTCGCCTCATTAAATTCTTAAGAATTTGAATGGAAGTAGCGTCTCTTTGAAAACAATTAATAGACCGTATATAAGACCGAACGATCCTTGAAGATCAATTTGATAAATAAGATAAGAGATTACTTTTGGAGCCGTGATAGTAAAAAAGCGTATGAATATTTTTTTTAATTTTTTGTTTTATAGTTGAATTATAATACAAAAAAGTGTGTGTGTGTATTTATGTACGCACGTAAGAAGTTATACTTCTTTGGAGTAACAAGATTAAAATCTTTCTAAAAATCCTTAGCAGGGCAAGCTGGGCCAAGGACGAAAGGCGGTCACGTGCAGAGTTGAACGATACTAACCTTCAGTCAATTGGACCAGCCAAACATGAGATAATCACGATTTAAATAAATTTAAACACCCCCGTACAGGGACAATATGACCAATAATATGGGGAGGGGGTCGAAGGCGCAAATGGTCTGTCCCGTCTGTCCCCTTTGCCATATTGCTAGACAAAGCATTTTCGTATCCGTTCCTACGGAACACAAAGCAAAGGTTCGCTGACGCGGGTGTGTAGCTCAGTGGTAGAGCATTCGGCTGCAGATCGAGAAGTCTCCTGTTTGAACCCGGGTGTTCCCTTCTTCAGGGAAGTGAAGAGAAATATTTTTCTGAGAATTTCGAAGGCGGGAATGATTTGTCCCTTTCTGTATATTTCTAGACAAATTATTTTCGCATCCGTGACGGTGTGCGCACGCATTGTAAAAATTTACCCTCATCCTATTTCTTCAACGCCCCAAAAAAGAAGTATAACTTCAGTAATACCCCGAACTTCGTGATAGGTGGGACTGAGTGATAACCACGTGAGTCGGGGTATAATTTCTCGCATAAATGCATATAAATTATTTTTAGTTGGGGTCGGAGATAAAATAAAATAATAAATTTGGGGGGAAAATTTTTAATAAAATCTTAGATAACACACATACAAAATTGCAAAGCGAGTTATTTTGATGTAGAAGGTTTCATGAAATCGAACAAAGTAGTCTGCCGGCACAAAGAATTTTTTTTCCTCTAGCAAAATTTTTTCGTAGCTGCTAATTATTTTTTTATTCCTTGTTTTGTTAAAAAATATGCTCTTTGTTAGAGTTTGTATTTTCTAAAACTTGTAACCGAGACCTTCTGTCAAATTCCCAACCGTCGTTCGATCTTCTGATTAAACTGAGTCTAAAGACTCAAGTTCTTCAATACTTTGCTCTTGCTCATGCATTTCTATGAGCTCATCAATTGTCAGATCCTGATTGTGGGAAGCCAGCAGTTCTTAAGGTATCCGAGTACGTTCGGAACCGGGATTTTGCAGAAGCGTACAAATGGATAATATTTACGATATTTAGTGTCACTTAGATTAGAAAATGTATATAAAATTGTTTTAAGAATAGTATTACAATAAAAAAATTATTTAAGTACTATATTTTGACAAAAAATGAACATAGAATGACCCATTTTCAAAATATTCTCCTTTTGTGAAAAATGCTTCTATTATAATAATATTTTGCCTGTATATAGCTCAGACCTTTGTACAGATGCTCAACTAGAATTTTTGAAATATATAACTTAGAAGTGGGTTTATCCATGTTTTATGACAACAGAGGGGAGAAATTTTAAGAAAAAAAACGCCGATAATTATTTCAAATGGTTGTAACTTTAAAAATAATGTGAATTTTTCAAAAATCATAGTTGAGCCTCTGTACAGAGGTCTGAGCTATAGACAGGCAAAATATTGATACAATAGATGCATTTTTACAAAAGGAGAACATTTTGAAAAAAGGTTATTCTAAGTTAATTTTTAGCGGAAATATTGTATTTAAATTATTTTTTCTTTGTCAAAATGTCATTTAAACAATTTTACACATGTATTCTAATCTAAGTGACATTAAATATGATGAAAATTATCCATTTATGTGCCATTAATCCCGGTTCCGAACGTAGTCGGATACCTTAAACATCCCCACTAGCCACTTCTAAATATATTTGCCTGGCACAAGATTGACAACTTCTTCAATCACATTATCAATTTTTCATCAGGCTTTGACACTGATTCTATTTTAATTTCAGTGATTGAAGAAAAAATAGATGGATAGACAAGATTTCAAAAGCGCGTAACTCCCCGTTCATGTACAGCGGGGGAGTGTAAGTCGAGGTATTACTGTATACATATAAAAATAGTTTAAGAGAATATTATTAGAAGAAAAAAATTATTTAAATGCTTTTTTTTTAAATGAATGAAGAATGAATGATATATGTTCTAAGCGTTCTTCTTTCATGAAAAATACTTCTACAATAACAATATTTTCTATATAACTAGGACTTTATACAGAGCCTGAATCAGGATTTTTGAAAAATTCATATTATTTTAAGAGTTACAATCAATAGAAATTATAATCAATGTTTTTGCTGAACTTTCTCTAATATTGAAATATGAATAAATTATACATTTCAGAAATTCTAGTTTAGACTCTGTATAGACGTCTTAGCTATATAAAGGAAAATATTGTTGTTGTAGAAGCATTTTTGATAAAAGGAGAATGTGTTCAATATATGTAATTTTTACTACATTTTTTGCCAAAAAATTGCATTTAATTATTTTTTATTATAATAATATTTTTAAAATAATTTTGTACCCATATTCTAATTCAACTGACACTAAATATTCAAAAATTATTTATTTATACGCTTTTCCCAAATCACTGTTCCGAACGTAGGTAACTTAATTTACATTATAAATACAATTTTATTCGGTTTTATAATTTCTTTTTCTATGTGTCTTTCATTGTAAATTTAATAAAGTAAAACTTCTTAAGGTGTCCGACTACGTTCGGAACCGCGATTTTACAAAAGCGTGTAAATGGATAATATTTATGATATTTAGTGTCACTTAGATTAGAATACATGCATAAAATTGTTTTAAGGACATTTTGACAAAAAAATTTATTTAAATACAATATTTTGGCAAAAAATTAGCTTAGAATAATCTTTTTTCCAAATGTTCTCCTTTTGTAAAAAATGCTTCTATTGTATTAATATTTTGCCTGTATTCAGCTCAGACCTCTGTACAGAGGCTCAACTAGAATTTTTGAAGTGCATAACTTGGAAGTTGGTTTATCCATGTTTTACGAAAACAGAAGGGAGAAATTTTAAGAAAATACGCCGATAATTATTTCAAATGGTTGTAACTCTGAAAATAATGTGAATTTTTCAAAAATCATAGTTGAACCTCTGTACAGAGGTCTGAGCTGAATACAGGCAAAATATTAATACAATAGAAGCATTTTTTACAAAAGGAGAACATTTGGAATAAAGGTTATTCTAAGTTAATTTTTTGCCAAAATATTGTATTTAAATAATTTTTTTTTTGTCATAATGTCCTTAAAACAATTTTATACATGCATTCTAATCTAAGTGACACTAAATATAATGAAAATTATACATTTATGCACTTTTTTAAAATCATTGTCCCGAACGTAGTCGGATACCTTAAAACGCTTTTCGAAAAGAAAAAATTAAATTGACGTACACTAACGCTTTTACGAATTAAGTCAAAGTAAAGGCCATCCATCGGATTAAAAATTTCAAATATACATGAGCAACCGGGTTAAAATTGCATAATTTTTAATTCTCAGAAGTATGCGATAACTCTTCAGCAACATTTCGTAAAATTTCTCGTAATACAGATTGTGAATGACTTGGACACTACGTTCCAAGTGGTGTCGCCGTACGTGATGTCGTTCCAAATAAAATTTGAAACAATAAACCAAAGGTGAAAAGTAAAATGAATCAAAAGTGTATTAACTTCAGAGAGGTTGCATTCTAATCCAGATAAGATAAATTTAACAACTTTCTAGATCATTTATTTTTAATAAAGTTGTTTTGATACCTTTTTAAGATTAAATATTTTTGACCGCCTTCCATTCAGATTTCTGGATACGTTCTACTTTTATCGTAGATCAAGATTATTTCAGTTATCAGTTTTATTATGAAAATCGGATTATATTTATTTTTAATCTTTGACGAAAGTCGTAAAAATGTGTAAGGTCCAGATTCTAATTCCTCCCAAAGAATGATTAAATTATTTTTTCAATCATTGTGTCTAACTACGATTCAACACATATAGAAGATGTATTACTTCAAACTATATATATGCGAACTCTATTTATATAATACATATTGAATGAATATAAAAATATAGCATTTACTCTTGCTGTGCGGAAGATATTTTAGTTATTTTATTTGTTAATAACAATAAATATTATTATTATGATACTTATTATATTACTATGCAACTTAAGAGTTTTATCTAACAAATAGTTGTAAGGAGATTGGTGCATTATTTCATTTTATGTCAGAAAAGTGCTTTATTCTCACTCTCTTTATCTTTCTCTCTCTCTCTCTATATATATATCTTTATCAATCTCTTTTTATTTTTATTTTAATTAAATATCCATAGCTGTTAAAATGTATCAATTGCTTGAAGTAGAATATTAATATGAGTATTTTTAAAAATGTTTGATTAATTTTATAAATTTTTTAAATTAAAAGATTAAAATAAAAAAAAAATTAAGTAGTCTTTTAATTCTTAATTATTGTGAAAAAATTGCAAATTGGAGTTTTAATTTTATGTTCGTATTCTACATTAATAAAAATTTGTTTTAATATTATACTTGCTATATATGTCTGTAAAATGATATATTCTGCTTTGTAACTCGAGTGTGCTACAGCATATTCCCATCTTGGGTCATTTTTTTATCGGAAAAGCTCAATGATTATGGATGCTACACCAAGTCTAGCGACGCTAAAACTGAGCTTAGGTTTGTGTAATCTCCTAAATATCATTTTACAGAATAATAAAATCTTCTCAAATTTAAGGGGTTTTTAAAATAATATTATCATATGGAAAATACTTGGAAGATATCAATACATTGATATCTTCCTCATGTCATCCATGTCACTTGAAATCATGGCTCAAAAATATGATGTCTGAAGCCAATAACCCATGTGTTTGTATAAGAACAATTAATTTACCATATATTAAAAAAACTAAATTAATTAACATTAGTTTTCATTTTAAAAAAGCTTTAAATAGAACTCGCTTAAATTTGCTCCCATTTATTTTTTCCCCAAATCATAGTCTTTATTGCAAATTAAATTAGAAAAAAGAATTATATATATATATAAAGGATTTAGTTTTGTTTATTAGTAAAAAAAATAAAAGAAAGAGTAAATACAAATAGGAATTAAAATTTTCCCTGAAATATTTTTAATGTTACTACAAGTTAAACATCTTTTGTACTTTTTTTATTCATTTTTGTATACTTTCCTTAAAAATAGACTTGAAAAAGATTCTTGTAAAAAATTGCACTGATAGATATCTATAATGAACTGGTTAAATACAAGATAATTCCGTAACTTAGAGATATAATAATCTCGCTTGTGTGTGTGAATCTTTTACTTATAACAAAAATATTTGGAGTAAATATCGTGATCGTTGCTTTATTTTTCATTACAGCTGATAGTATTGCTAATATGTATGTTTCTCTTTTTAATAAGTTTCTAAATCATTGAATCACAGGAAATAATATCTCTACTTTTATATTCGTTTATTTTTTATTATTATGTGATAGTTTACTTTCTCCCTGAAATGTTAAGGGGATCTGTTGTAAGCAAACCACATAAACTATATGGTCCGCAATGTTTGAGTCCTGTTGCAACCAAAAGACTACTTTTATTGGGTAAATTATTTTATTTCTTTAATGAATGGAAACTGCTACAAAGTATATTCAAGCAGAAAAAAGGAGAGTAAAGTATCAATTCGCGTATGGCCTGTGAATGAAAAGTGCTAGATTTTTCAACAATAATTCATTGTGAAAATCTAGAACTCTTTAATTCAAATAAAACAATATCACTAAAATATTCGATTTGTATATAAATCACTTTAAATTAAAAAAAAAACTTAAAATAAATAACATAAGAATTTTTGTGCAAACATTTTGTTCGCAACATCATACTTGAACCTTTTTAAAAGCATAGAAAAAGTCATGATAGTTTTGTGATATAGTCATGTCTTTGATCTCTGTGTTGAAATCCCTATAAAAAAAATGTCACATGAAATATTAAAATATACAATGAGTGCTCAAAATCTTTGGTTTGTAAGATACGGAAGCTTTATTTTAGAAGTGTACAGAATACTTCCCAATGAACCGTTCACCGCGTCATAAAGAAAACTAAATTTAATGGTGATTATTTGCCCTGAAAAGATGAGAAGCAAGAGGACATCACATTCTGCACACATGTGTTGTTGTTGTGACTAATGCCACCAGCCTGACGAAGTCAGATCGAGGCCCGCGAAATTCATCGCTGCTAAGGGCTAAAATTTTTACGCCTGTCGTTAGCCTTAGCTTTGAGCACCATGCAGGTGACAGTACGATTTTGCTCGGTTCCACCCCAATTTAGAGGGAGAAAACCCCCTGGGGGTGGTCAGGGGCCTCCCACCTCTCTTTCACCAACCACAGGAGAGGACTTGCGGCTCGACGGCTATTTAGAGTACCCCCATGCTGCAAAGGCACTATACATTTACAAACATCCATGTCTTCTCCGGGATTCGAACCCACACAGTCCCTACGGCACCGCAGTCAGCTTCACTAACCACTATACCGTTTGGGCGACACACGCATGTAGAGTATCTTTTCTTGTCCCTTACTGCTACATTTCCTACAACGTCTATAGTTTGAAACCATCTTTGGCATATGATTTCCCACACTGGCTAAGCGCACATCATCCGAAACTGCACACTTCTTTGCTTGGAAGCTAGCAGGAAGTCCCTTCCTTTTTCTTGAGGAATATCCGTCTATTATAGCTGATGTGCCAATGCTATATAAAACTATTTGTGATGATAAGGTCCATGAGAAAACAAAAGATACAATACCACCATTTTACAGATCTTCCTATTTGGTATCTCTTTTCTTCGATCGAAGTGATTAACCCCTCTCATGACATCGTTATATACAGTGACAGCTTTTGGACAAGGTACTTCTTCTATAGTACCATCTTTTTTTTTTTTTTTTGTCCGATTTACAGATGTCATAATCGCTGAATTATGTGCAGTAGCATAAAACTGAAGCGGGAATTAGTCTTCCCATCTTTATGAAAGCAAAGCCAATATATTATAAAGGCTTTTGCATTTCCCACAGGTGTATTTTGTAAGATCATGTAGATGGTAAGTAATCTTCCCAAGTCCCGCGAAAGGGTTATGGTATTATAATACTTGCATGAAATTCTCAAAATATTTATTAACAAGAATCTGTGCATCAATTCATGATAAATGAAAACTTTAATCCGATCTGGATTTTCTATATTAGCTCAAAATTAAGAAAGCTGTAATAAAGTCTGAAAAATCAAGTATGAAAACAGGCAAGTTACTACATAAAGCACGTCAAAATCTCTTATTAACACAATTTAACTTCATAAGCAAACCTGATGTAATATTTTCATAATTTTTATTCTATGTTATGGAAGAGTTTTAAGTATTCCTTTTAGTCTGCGTTGCTTTGTCTCTGTATCTACAAAAGCGTGTGTTTGATTGCTCATGATGTTAAAATTAAAAGAAATGAATACGATTTTTTTTTCGTTGCTTCCTGGATAATTTTTATAGAGAATATGAGAAAAATAGTATTCTTACAAGGATGACATGTGTCTTCCAAATAAATGCAGATAATACAAAGGGAAATGTCATTCTATACTTGCTATGTATTTTCGTACGCTTTCTTCGACGAAATATCAATGAAGATATTGCCATTCATTATAATTTATGAAAGAGTAAAATCCTTTTTAAACTACACATGTTTCTAAGACTTATTCTATTTAATCGAGTTCAAACACCCTTGTAGGAATCTTTTTTTTTTAATTATTTCATTGAGCTGTCAATAAACAGGTGAAGTGTTTCATTTCAATGTACTAATAACCAAAATCGAAATATCCTTTCAGAAGTTGAAATAGAGAAATATTCCGTTTTATATAACGTTCTGTAAGCGTGTAAAGTTCTGAAATGTTATGAAACCACTTACTGATTTATTCCGGATCAATAAAATGGCCGAAGAACATTTCGAAATGAAACCAACCGTATAGCAAGATATGTATAATTGATGTTATACAGAAAATGTGAAACGGTGTATGATCTCATTAAACCAGCAGTAATGTGCGCCTACTTCAAAGGGAAAAAAGCTTTTTCCTACCTTAAATTAATTAGATTTTTCTTTTCTTTTTTTTACTTCATTACTAAAAATACCCTTGGTATGAACTTTTTTATGAACTTATTGTATAAATTACTCTGAATTTTGTGAATAAAATCGAATAATACCGATTATACACAAATTTAATATATTGATACAGTAGGTAATTCTTTATGTATCTTTGGGTAAACATGCCAATAATTTAAAATTTATGCCACTTTTTTAAATTTAAGAGGGCATTACAAAAAAAAAATATTATATTTTTATCGGGATTTTATGGTATATAGTTTTTAAACGAAATTTCAAATCATGTGTGTAAATTTAACTATATATTTTCAATTTGTGTGTTTTGATGTTTTCAAACTATTTATTTTTTTAATCCAATGTGAATTTATTACAGCTCATTTTATTGATAAATAGTTCTATATAGAGATCGCTTTATTAAAACTTTATGCTTTTCTAGGGTTGGACAGTATTCCAAAATGTTACAGAACTTTTCATTCTTGTTCCAACACTTTTGGGCTTAAAAGGAAATCTTGAAATGACACTAGCCTCCAGAGTTTCTACCCAGGTAAATCTTGTAGTATATTTTCTAAAATTACTTTGGTACTACAAATATTCTCAAATATATTTTGTTAACTTCGATGCATATCTTCAGAAATTGCAATATTCAACAATTATATATTCATATAATTGTTTCTCTCTTATTTAATTTTAAATATTTTAGTATGAAAATTTACTAAATCATGTTAATTTTAGGCAAGCAAGTGAGCTACCAATTCAGAAACAATATTCTTCTGTTGATCTTGACTCAACTTTACGATATATATCGCAAATTTCTCTCATGTTTCTATAGAGCTCAGGGTGTCTCAATCAGTGCCCATGTGGACCCCGACTGGGTATAAATTGATAAATAATGTCCTAACAGGGTCCATAAGGAAAAAATTGTACTTCGGAGCTTCATAAATTTTACTAAGAACTTCAAAGCAGAATATTATTAATCAAATAATTTTGTGCAATAAGTAGAACAAAATCAATTATTGTCGTAGATAAATTCAGAGATTCGAGGTTAGAAGTTACTTGATTTTTCTACAACCTTATTTACAGCATAGAAAAGTACTCGGAAGGGAAGTAATTATTTTAGCTCGAACTTAACGAGAAAAATCAATTAAAAGTAAATCATTTCTATCTATAAATAATCTATATCGTTGTGATGATATTAAAAGTTTTTGTTAGTGAAGGTTATATTGTTCTGATGCCGTTGCTTGAGTTCGAATAACAGCCAGAGATGGAGATAGTACATATGTTTATATTACAAGAAAATAAATATTTACAGTTAAAGTTTAGAAAAGTGGTTAAATGAAAATTACACCTTTGAAGGTGCTGCGGATTGATGCGGACAAAGAACTTGCGTCTGTCCCATGCGCTTTTTGTTTACCGAATGTCCCGGTACGGGGTTCTAAAGTTTCAGTTGGGGTAGGAAGGAGGGAAAGTATGGCGCACTCAGTTACAGTTAAGTGAGGAGTGTAGGAAACAATTCTTTGAAACTATATTTCCATAAGTGCCTACAAGCATTAGCGACTTCTGCGATGAGTTGTGAAACGGCTGAACCCTCCCAAAAAATTAAAAATTATAATTTTCAGTCAATTTTTTTAATGTTTATGTTAATTTAAATTTGTAATTTATATTTGCATATTGTACTGAAATGGTTTTACAATTGTTGTCTTGTTAATAACCTACAAATAAATATTTCCTTCAGGTATTATATATATGCATTAATGGGTGTTTATGTATTTAAAGCTGTGACTCTTAGGAGGTTTATAAACAAATAAAGGTTGGACACCTTTACTTTAAAAAGTGTGACGTTTGTTCATAAAAAAAAAGGAAAACAAATAAATCATAGAATTATCCGTTATATTGAATAATCTTGGAAATTTAATTATTTTCAAAGCTGTATTGAATACTCATGCATTAATTTATGAATGAAAATCGTATTGAAATTTTCTTCTCTTAAAAATAATTAGCGAATGCAGTATTAATAAAAGCTTTTCAATAATAGTATTTGTTTTTCAATCTGTATTTTTTATGATTATTAGTAACTGTACTTTTGATATATATATTTTTTTAATTTCAAACAGACTCTTAGTTAAATCCCAAATATGGATACATCTATGTAAGCAAAAAAAACAAGAAAATTTCCTAAAAATAATATTTTTAATTATAACCTGCATAAATTATTCCTTAATTGATATTTAGAATAGCTACAATAATTTAAAAAGTAAAGAACATTACAAGCTCAGTGTAAATGATTTGATTTTTCATTACATTATACTTTAAAGCAACACATGGACTATACAAGTTTAATATAAGAGAACTAAACTATTACAGGAAGAAAGTACAGGTTTATTGATTTTTATAAGGAGAATATATTCCGTATGTCTTCACAAGTTGTGTTTTTTATTGAAAATATAAAATTACGAAGAATAGTTCAATTCATTGTTACCAAATATTTTGGCTACTATAACATGACACATAATTTCTCATCATTTCGGTTTTCAAAAGAATGTATTATTTTTACAAGCAGAAAACCTTTGCTTGCCCACTCTGGGACTTGAAGAGCTCCTTCAGGTTTTTTTTGAAATACTTAAAAACTCTGTCCTTGTTTTATTCATAATATTTAATTACTCAAACTCAGTGGCACAATATCCCATTAGAGCCAGGGCGTACTGTGCCCATCCCAGTATACGTGATCATGGGGCGCTTAAGTGCATAAGCAGATGTCTCAAGCGAGTCTGAAGCGAGACTCGCAGTGTTTAAGTCCCCAAGGAAGCTTGGTACTCATTTATCCACCCACTGCAGTGGGGATGAAAAGCTGAATCAACCTTGCCCAGTCCGGAATAGAACCCGGACCTGCGGTGCGGAAGCGCAATACGTTACCACTCGACCACTGGGCCTTATAATATTTAATTAATAAAATAAAATGCCACAACATAGTTTTCTTTAAAGAAAATAGTCCAATTCATCCAGTTGATATTATCTGACATTTGAAATTACGTTTGCGTTTCAAATTTCTACTGACATATCTGTTTTCTTGAAAAAATAAGGCTTTTTAAAATATCATTCCTTTTTTTTTATTTCTACATTTAAACTCTCAATAGTAGAGTTAATTACTAAGTATTATTCATGATTTTGAAACATATTTTCACAGGCAAATCTCGGACACCTGGATTCTTTGAAACAAAAGTGGCAGATGTCCTGGGGAAATATGGCACTGATACAGGTATGTAATATTTATTCATGTACGATTATGTGCATAAATAAATTTCTAAGATATTTAAAAAAACATGGAAAAAAATATTAAAACTCTGTATTATTATTATTAAAGTCTACAAATTATTAAATATTTGTTTAAAAAATGCAAAGAATTTTAAAATGTTACCAATATTAAGTACATATCTATTGGGTTGTTCGAAAAGTAATTTCATTTTTTCTCGACAAAGAATTTCATTGTATTTTTTCACACCCAACTTCAGACTTAAGCAGCATAATCATTTTATGTTTTGAAAGCTGATATAAAAAGGCTTGCTTGTGAAAAAGTCCAGTTGATTCTATGCAGTAGTTTTGGTTTGGCGCCCTTTCAAATATGGTGAGTGAAAATCAGCATTTTCGGCATATTTTCCTTTTTTAGTGTCGAAAAGGTAAAAATGCTGTTCAAGCCAGAAAAAGAAGTAGCCAATGTGTATGGAGAAGATGTATTGACAGTACAGCAGTGGTAAAACTGCTTCGTAAAATTTCACTTTGGAAGGTCAGTTTAAGCTGATAAAGACACAATAAAGTCATTAATTGAAGCAAACCGGCGAATACCAAGTGAGATCACTCAGAGGTTAATTTTATCAAATTCAACTGCTCACGACCACTTGAAAGGCCTAGGTTTATAACCTCATAGCTCGCCATTTGGATTCCTCATGTTCTCATGGGAGGAAATTTGAGTCGTGGCATTGTTATCTGTGATTTGCTTCTTAAACGTCAGGAAAATCATCCATTTTTGAAGCGCATCATCACTGGGGACGAGAAATGAGCTGTCTATAACAATGTCAAACGCACGAGGTCATGGAGTAAAAAAGATGAACTGGCTCAAAGTATTTCGAAAGTTAATATTCATCAAAAAAGGGGATGCTATCTGGTGAACTTTCAGAGCTTTTGTCTGACAATACATCGATTAATTCTGAAGTGTACTGTTATCAGTTGGACAAACTAAAGAATTAACTTAAACAAAAAAGACCAGAATTGATCAACGGAAGTGTAGTGTTCCACCAAGATAATGTAAGACCTCATATAAGTTTGATAACTCGCCAAAAGCTTTTTCTCTTTTTCTGACACCTTCTGATTATTTGATTATTATTTGTTCCATTCTCTACAAAATTTTTTGGACGGTACAACCTTTACTTCAAATGAGTAGGTCAAAAATCCCCTGGATCAGTTTTTTGCCAGCAAAGAACAAAACTTTTATGAGCGTGGAATCATGCTAGTGCCAGAAAGCTGGCAAAACGTATTGGGCCAGAATGCACAATATATGAATTAATAAAATATTTATTCCCTTTATGAAAATTGTCTTTCATTTTCACAAAAAAAAGCGGAAGTACTTTCCAAAAAACCCAATATAAAATGAAATAAGAGCATTTTTGTAACTAAAATATAGAAAACTTCAATAAACAACTCATTTGTATGAAAGTATGACAAAGTAAAAGAATTTTTCAAATCAGGAAAAAAAATTATCGAAGTATACAATATATTTGTAAAAATATACAGATTAAATCCTTATAAAAATAGATTAAACTATTTACTTAAAAAGGAATCAGTGACAACTGTTAGAAGCAAATTGGAGCGTAACAAGTAATATGAAAAAATTAAGTCAATTCCTACTTAGGTCAACAGAGAAAGATTTTATTTTAGTTACATTTTATTAAATAATTACAATTAATAGAAATATGTATATACATTTGACACAGAATCACAATACAAAGTGGCAAAATAGAAAGCGATTTTCCTTGCAATTTTCCATTTTCCTTTCTATATAGGGTGTTGGATTATTATTTTTGTTTGTTACTATTTATTCATTAATTAAACAGAATTAATGAATTAATATTTGCAAAAACTGTATTAACATCAAGTGTCAGCCACTACAAGTTTTAAAAAATATATTTGAACTTCAGTGGATGAATAAATATATATATATATATAGGGAGAGTGTGAACTAATAGTAGGAATTGAATAAAAAGATAAGCAGAAGTAGTTTGAGATAAAATTATCACATATTTTTTAATTAACTGCGTTAATTATTAATTATTGAATGACAATCCAATGTCATAATTATAATGCAGTCAGACCTCTATTTAACGAAGTCGCTAAATCCTGAAAAAAAGTTCGTAATATGGAAAATTCTTTATATATGGTTCATCTTTCAATCTACTTTATAAATTACATAAAAAACAAATTTTAAATTTACAAACACTATATATTAAAAAAGTAATTATTCACACCTTCTTGTAAATTAATATATATTTATTTTATATATCTTACCCACCAAAAAAAAAAGGAGGAAAAAAAAAACATTGCAAGAAAAACAAGAAAAAAATAAGAATGCCGAGGAATACACTGTATATTCAACATTAAGAAAATAACTTTATATTAAAATTAATGAATTTTAAGGAAATTTTCTCTCTAATTTAAAGCCTACAATTAATTTTAGACATACATTATTTTATAACGTTATTTACTTATCGAAGATGTTTCTAGTGAACTGGACAATGGGGGTAAAAAATTATACTTCTTTGATGAAATGCCCAGAACTCTATTGCTCTCGGCGAATTAAGCACCTCATAAAACCAGTTCAAGATTTATGACCACCATAAAATGCATTGAAAGAAAGAATTACTTGAAATGTTCAGAAATTCGAGATATAGAAGTTCGTTATATGGTATTGAATTCGTATAAAGAAACTATATACTTGTGTCTAAACTGTTTAAAAATGTATTGTTTATTTAAATTACTTTTAAAACTGTTGAAATAATGGTATTCTACGTTTTATATAAAAATTGTAAAGAATTATTTTGTATATAGAATGTTATTCGCAGAGAATACAAACTCAAATTCTCTTTCTTTGCTAAGGGAAAATACAATAAAATGTCAATCAAATTTTGTTAAATCTTACAGAATTCCTACTTGAGCTTCTAAGAAAAAATAATTGCTACTTTCTTTTAATTTATGGTGTGTAATTATACTGTATATAGTTTTATTTTACAAAAGGAGTTGTGGAAATTGTTTTCGTCTCTTCAACTATAAGCATATACAGTTTTCGATGTAATTTAAAATGATTTCAATGAAGCATAAGTATAAATACTGTTCTATTTTGTTTACTCATAAAACCATTCAAGGACGAATTTTTGAATCACTAATTCTTCATATCTACCTCGATTTAGAGAAAGTTTTTCAATAAACAGTATTTGAACATAAAGCGAAAAGAAAATATATCAGCAATATATTTAAATATTATTTACTATTGACAGAAAGTTTTTTTATCTTATTATGTCATCAGCACAATTGCTTTCACCATAAAAAAGCTTCTTAAGAAGTTTTGTCAAAATGCGCATCAGGAATGTGCATAAAAAGACATTCTCTGAAATTGGAGTCCGTAAACATTTATACTTGATATGCAATATGAATATTATAATACAAAGCAGAATTCTCAGTACAAAACCTTCATGTGTTAAAAATGTTCCGAAGATAAATTATGATAAGATTCACATAAGTACGATACCATTTATATAATTTTTAAATGTATGAGTCGATTGGCATTTAACCACCTTCTAACTTGTACGAATCTCATCACAAATGAAAAAAACATACTTATAATGTTTAGAAAGCAACAGCTCTTGTTTTCTGTTTTTTTTTTTATCAAGCAAATAAAGAAAACGTACAATTTTTCAAGCCGTCCTGACTACATTGTTTACACGGTTAATAAAATTTTGTTTAATTGGAAGTAAGTTTCATTTCTCAAATACATTTCCTGTATATTATAATTGAAAAATATTACAACAATATGTTTTGCTACTCAGCAGATTTTAATTAGGGTCTTCAAGATATTTTTTGGTTACTCATATTTATATTTAAAAACGATATTGAAATATTCTATTGATTAAATCATAAGTTTTTGAAATAATTGCCTCTTATAGTCACATTACATTTATATCTTACATTATAGTTTAAAAAATGCGTGATTGACAGGTCACTGATCTGTAGTTTTCATTTTATAATTTTAGCAGTAATGAAATTAGACCTTTTTTTTTTAATCCTATA
>BMAV01025203.1:307958-324406 GCA_019973955.1 Trichonephila inaurata madagascariensis | reverse complement strand
GGGGCGTGTTGTGGACCCGCCCCTGGTGTTTAAAAGGGGTTGATTTTGAGGAGAGAGGGGAGAAGAAAAAACTCGGAGAGAGAGCCCTGGAGTGAGACGGAGATCGAGCCCTGAATGGAAAACTTGATGTAGAGCCCTGGATGGAGTAAACTGGAGAGGAGCCCGGAAAAGAAAGGGATTAGCGAGTGCCTTTCGGAATACGGATTGAACTCCCGTGAAATAGAAGGTCCGCCCGGCTTGGCATATTTATTGGACTTTTTAGTAACCTATGAAGCAAATAAATACTGCTTTAATTTTAAAATGAGGCTGTGACAAATTTTCTTGTTTGCTAACTACTCACGACGTTACAAAGGGATTCGTCTTAATGTTTTTTTTACTAATACAAGGGTTATCTCTTTGTGGTTGAGCATAACATTCGATAATTTATAAAAATACATATAACTGGGATCTGGGACATAATCTTTAAATGCTATAAAATAAGAAAATTCGAAATGAAAGGTTAAAAATAAAGAAAGATTTCAAGTTATCTCATGTTCGCTTCACAGGTGTTTAACAACGATAGCAAATTCGAGAGAAAAATGAAAGATCACTCAAGCACATCGGCGTCGCAAATCTCATACTTATCTAAAGAAGATAAACCTTTCAGAGGAGATTTGTTTCTTACAAATCCCTATATGCATTAAAATTCTCTTTCATTTAAATTGTATTTCATGTATTTTTTAAGAAGTTTTTGACCATGTAAAATCTCAGTGACTATTTAATGCTATATTTTTTTAAATGGGGCTATATCATTACGTTTGGATTTTTATCATTTTTTAAAAAAAGATTTTAACTGAAAATTAAATCTGATATTTAGAATAGACTTTCCTGACAAAATACGGATCTGTGAAAAACTTTTTCCGGAGTCTACATTGTTTTAAAATCTCCCTAATTAACTCCAATTTATACAGTCAGGTTTTTTAATTTAAGAGAAATATGATAAAAAAATAAACATCAAAAAATTTTTCTGAAGTATTCTTACTAAATCTAGAAAATACGATCTCTTAATAAATATTAGTACATAGAATATTTGTCGCGGTATCTCCTCCTCATATTACGGTTGTTAGCGGTTTATCTTTGGGCATATGCCCAAAGATCATATATGCCCTCTATCCCATATCTGATAGTGTTTGATGAGGAAGTGACGAAAGTTGGAGTTTTCAGTCTGCGGTATACTTCATGGCGACTGGTGGAAACGACGTGGTCCGGCAGACGTGCCTAAATCCAACTCCTTGATCTTGTTGAAGAAAAATTTGCATCGGTGAGAGCTAAGTAACTGCTCTCTGATTGGTCATCGGATGGTGAGGATAGAAACTCTTGGCTGCCCAGGGAGCTCGAAAAGTCGAACATAGGAAAGTGGGATTAGCTTGTCCAGTTGTGAATGAATAATTTAAGATAGATAAAAATAAGATACAGAAATTTAAAGTTAAAATAAGAAGATTGCTGGAGCAATAATAAAATTTATTGCAAAAAAAAACAAAAAAAAAAACAAGATGCTATAGAGGGTTGTATGAGCCTCCTCATATTGGTTGAGATGGTAATTACACCTGATCAGTAAGGTTCCCGGGGTAGGGGGGGGGGGGGGGGGCAGGTTTTAGGGGTTGGGAGGCTTTTAAACGAACAAAATAATACTCACAAAAATTCTCTTTTATTAATTTAGGCGTTAGAGTACTACACTTACACGATATGTAGATAAAACAATATATAATAAGAGATAAAAAGTACGTATCTGAAATGAGATGCAATCTCTGATACTCACCAAAGAGAGATCTTCCTGTATCTTCGAATAACTAAACGGCTATAATTCAGGACAATTCGAGGCGAAATTGTCCACACCTGATATCTATTCTCTATCTCACTGTCTATTTATATGCTATTTAGTTCGGACGTTTATTTGTGGCATTGAGTTGTTCTAGATCAAACAAGCTCATTGAATTGAATCTGTAAATAAAACGTAGGAAGGGTATTAAAGCGCTTTTGAAAAAGCTTATGTTTTACAATGTAATAAGGAGTTTATTATCTAGAAAATAGTTATATTTCATAAATCATGCGAAATACTGGGATTAAAAGTCCACACGTGAATTGTTGTTGTACCAACTGAAGTGTTATCCTGATTAAGCCGTAGTTTAAAGTATTTGGAAGTTATGGCTTATTGTTACGGAACTACCCCTCATAATGTAATAAACTGTTCATCCGTGGATTGGAAAACCCTCTGAGATTTTTTGGGTTCAGTACGATCGGCCGCACTTGCGCGCATTATTCGGCAATCCCAGACTATAGATAAATTTGTTACATTGACTTCATTAGTAATGATAAGAGCGCCACAGAAAAAGGTGCAGCGCGTACTTTGGATGACGGAATTTCAATTAGTCACGCGTGTACAGCGACGTGTTTGAACAGAATGGAATGTCGATCCTCCGACTTCAAAATCTATCCACCAATAAGAAAAAACTTTAAAGGAGACAGGAACTTTGGTATCTGATAAACTAGCAAATATCCTTTTCATCATAGAATACACTGTTGATCGTGTGCGGGATTTATTTTGTAGGAGTCCTAATATGTCTTTTAGGTAAGCCAGTAACGACATTCCATTCTGTTAGAACACGTCGGTGTACACGCGTGACTGATTAAAATTCCGTTAACCAAAGTACGCACTGTAACTTTTGCTGTGGCGTCCGTATCTTTACTAATGAAGTCAGTGTAACAAGTTTATATATCGTCTGCGAATGCCGAATAATGCGCGAACGTGCAGCCGATAGGACTGGACCCAAAAATTCTTAGCTGGTTTTCCAATCCATGGACGAACATTTTATTACATTATGATCAGTAGTTCCGTTGGATACTGTAAGCCCAGGAACCCTATATAAGATCCATTTGAATAATATAAGTGCGACTTCAACGCATAAGCAATAAGTTGATCTTACTCATACGTCTTAAATTGATGTCTGAAGATTTAGCACCGATTCCATTAAAAACTAGCACGATAAATAAGAGCATGATTACTCATAAAATCAGCTTGAATATCACTATTCCCATGTGATGTGGTTTGAGAAAGATAAGCATATTAAATAAAATCACGATTTGGTTTCATCAATTTGGAGGTCATCAATATCAGACGCGTTTTCGAGCGATATTAAAAATTTCGAAATCACATAAAAAAGGCAAGACACGAAATGAAAAAAATTTGGTTTCACCCCAATTATGATTTTCTCTGTATTACATCAAAATAGTACTTGGAAAAAGAAACGAGAGAAATGAAAACTATAAATTACCTCGTTAAGTAATCTCGTTAATGAAGTTTAATAGTCACTCTGAATCACATCCTTGTAGATGTAAAAGTGTTTTCGCTAACTTCCGTGTTAGAAATTTGCTTGCTTTTTTTTCTCTCTGTAAAAACTGCCAATATGAAACAGAATTATTAATTTGCGTATTCTGTTAACTAATCCTCGTTAATTAATGCAATTAGTTATTCCATTAATAACTCATCTAATCAAATCTCAACTAAATGAATGCATTGATTCTAATTAGCTTAGAATCTTTTAGCTTTTCTTTTCATTTCTTTATCTTCATTCAACATAATTTGGAACTGATGGGAAATATAAAATATATATTGAACGTGACCTGATTATATAAATCTGTTCGAGGCGTCTATATCAAAAAAGAAATCTAAATATAAATCTTGCATTTCGAAATGTTCTTTAGTCAATATTTTTATAATCTCTTCCATTATTTTAGAATGGATCTTATCATAATGATTCAATTTTCATGGCTATAATGCATTGTTATCAATTAATAAGAGATTCTTTAAAACGGGACTCGATAGTTCCCCTTAAAACGTAACAAATTCTTGTGTATAGTTATAATTGCGATAAATTGAGCATTTCGATTTTAAAATATGCTTTCTAAATGTATAATAACTACCTTAACAATATATAAAATAAGAAATGAAAGTCATAGGATTGTGGTATCAAGAGAGTTGGAAGTCGAAAAAAAATCTAACAAAGGGTTATTTTGAACTATAATAGCAAGGATGGGGGTTAATAGTTTTCAAATCCAATTAAATCTCTTAATGTTCCTCTATGATATGACTCAGAAGCCTATAAGCAGTGGGATAGCAAATACAAATCATGCATCTTTATCGTTATTTATATATAACTTCCATCCCAAATTTCTTGAAATTATTATATGGTATTTTTAGTGGTACCAATGCGTTATTAATTAAACAAATAAAAAAAGTATTTATTAAAATAAAAAATATTTATTAAAATAAATTTTTATACACTATTAGTGATTAATACATGTTGTTTATATTACGTATTGTAAAATGTATCTGTTACAGTGATTCCTTACATTTCTTTTATTTTTCCTCGAATTTTATTGAATTAAATCTTTCTGTTACGCCCTGAAGTTATGGTTGTAATTAACCTCAATTTAATACAATAGCTGTTGAAATAGTATATGTATGTCAGTGTGGTTGTAAAACGATTCCCTTAACAAATCGAGAGTATTTGTTTACTTTTCTCCAGATTTTAAAATTTTACCGCTGTGTTTATTTCAACACATAAATCTGAAATTACCATCAAAAAAGGAATAGCAAATTTTGAAGAAAATTTATTTGAAAATTCAGCGTGTTCGGTGAAAATTTAATTTTGGTTTTCCTTACCTATTCGAATCATTCGTATAAATTTTACAATTTCTAAGAAGTTCATTAACCTTTAGGTTTCTACAAATTTTGTATTTTGCTGCATTCGTTTTTATTAAATTTTCTATTCCTAAAAAATTAAATTGAAAAGAGCAAATTGTATGTATCCTTTTCAGTTTACCCTTGTCTGTACGCATGTTTGAAATTTAGAGTCAACAGTACAAAAACGCTATTTAATTGGAAAAACGCAGACTATTTTATTTGGATATTTTAACTCGCTAAAATATCCAAGTGTGCATAAAAATTGTATTCAAAATAAAATTTTGTTCTTTGTTATTATAATATTAATTCCAAAAGTTGAAGTTTGAAGCAAATTTCTCTCTACCCTTTCTTCCTCACCAATTAATATATTAAAATGACAAACTTTAATTATGCGCATTGCAAAGAAATCAGAACCTCATTTTTGCCAGCATTGAATGCTAAATGTTTTATAACCATTTTAATATTTAGCATGAATAATTATGCTATTACTAACAATTAAATATCAACAGTAATAAGAAATATAGAGAATAAAATAATTTTTTTACACTTCTCTCTCTCTCTCTCTCTGACATACAATTAAAATAATTAGGCTTAATTCTGAATAGCCTAGAAAAATTAAAAGCTTATTAATGATAATTAAAATGACTTATTATTCACTTCTTTCACTATGCGATAGAAATATTGTCAACACATTAATAATTAATTTTAATATAAAACAATGCAATTTATTAAATTTCCGAGATTAGAAACCACATAATGAATGCAATATATAAAACACTAAAAACACGTTTTATTATTTAAAACTAATTTAAATTAATTTAAAATGTCTTTGTCTTTGTTTTTACACTCATTTTATTTAAAGTATTCTGCCAATTTTTTTTTAAACTATTAATTATACTCTGAGGAAAAAATAAAATCCGGAAGTGAATCATTCGGTTGTTTTATAGAAATAAACTAAGAGAATTTGCGTGGCATATGTAACTTTATCCTTTCGTGGACAAATTGATATATAAAAATAATTGTTTGATTCTCACTATTTGACATAGTGTTTTAGAAGTTAAAAAAATTTTTTAAATTTTTTTTTTTATTGCTAGTGTGCCCCCAAATTTTGAAATTGTTCAAAGTGTACCGCAACAACAAAAAAAGATTGAGAATCCCTGTAATAAACTCATGTCTCAATATGCTTCTTTGTCACTGGATTGATTGATTTAGATACTGTTATTTCTGCTTAATTTCAATTTGTGTGCACAGTATAAAACGGAATATGACCTATGAGAAGTCTCTCACATTTTATTTTAAAATGTTTTAATAAATAACAACTGCATTACATTTATGTATGGGAAGAATTTGAGATTATTTGTTAATATCGGTTATTAGACTTTTTAAAAAAAAATACACACAACTCATCTTATGAATAATTTAATTATTTTTTTTAGGATCAATCACTCTCGCAGTTGTAATCTTATCGCACAAATTCAATATTAACCCAGACAATGTCGCTACTCCTATAGCAGCTTCCTTGGGTGATGTGACAACTCTTGGCATACTAGCTGCTATTAGCAGTTACTTATACAAAATGAAAGGTAAGGAAATTAAAAACGAAGTATTTGTGTGTGACTTTGGTATTGAAATATAACTGAACATTGTTATACAGGTTGGGACGCGGGAACTTCCTTTTTTGAACATGTTGCAGTGATGTTCATAGAGAGGGGAAGGGCGTGGGGAGCTGTTTGTGGAAGGATGGAATTGGATATTTGTGTTTCTGCCCGTCTCAATCTCAAACATGTTGTGATCGAGGCAGCAGGGCGCTTTTGCCGTGGAGGCGTATTTCTTGAACGGTCGGTCGGTGGTTGCAGTGCAAAATGCCTTTTGTCGTCACTTCAGTATTCCTCCACGAAGTCGTGTTCTTCCTGATCGGAAATGTCTTTTAATGGGGATGGATACCTTCCGAGCAATGGGGAATGTCTCCATAGAAAGGAAAAGACCCCAAAGACCATTAGAACACCTGAAAACGTGGAACGAGTTCGTGTGTCAATTCAGACTAATATGTGACAATGATCCAACAGTTCTTACTCGCTCTCCAGTAACGTGGGTTTACAACAAGATTGGGCCACAGCCCACACCTCCAGGGTTACCATGCGTGTTTTAAGAGCAGCCTCCCCCCTCCCCCAATGACTGATATCCTTGCGAGTTGACGTAAACTGCCTTATACGCTCACCTGGTTTATCTCCTCCTGATTAATTCCTGCGGGCTTATTTCAAGTCCCTGGTTTACAAAGATCGCATCAAGACCCTGGAAGACCTACGGTACAACATTCGAGTCAAAACTGACAATATCCCAGCCGTTATGCTTGAGAAGATGGCTCAAAGTTTTCGAAATCGACTGCATCAATGAATTGATAATGGAGGGTGACATTTAACATACTTTGTGTTTAAAACTGGGTAAATTTAAAAATCCAATGTTGTGTGGTAGGCGGAAAATAACAATAAAGTCGAATGATACATGTAATGTGTTTTATTGCATTTTCCTAAAAGGAAGTTCCCACGCCCCACCCTGTATGTATTAATACCTGTATTTGCCTGAAGTATTGTTAAGCGTTGTTATTAATTTTTCAAGGCTAACTCATAAATATTTTTTTTTCTCATTTCAGAAAATTATATTCCTTCTTCAATCATAATTGGGATATTTATTTTACTTATACCAGTATGGATATACCTCTCGTACAAAAATCTGTTTGTAAGACAAGTATTATATTCCGGATGGATTCCTGTTATCATGGCCTTAGTTATCACAAGGTATTGTACTAATGTTATAAAATAAATTAAAAATTCGCTTAATTCTTTCAAGACTAAGGGAAACATCTTCCTCCATTTTAAAATTGGTGATTGTCGTATTTAGTTAAAATCTTATCTACATTTTTTATATAAAATGTCAAAATAGAATATATGCCAAAGACCTGTCAAATTAATTGACACCATTGATAAAACATTCGCTATCTGTATTTTTATTAATATTATTTATTTTAGTTTGTTTGTATTGCGTTGTGTAATAATATTTTTTTTTTTTTTTTGTCATTTGTTTTATGTTATTCGGTACAAAAATTTTGTGCAATAGTAAAGTATACTAGAGCAAATGAAAACAAATACCTGGTTGAACTATACATTTTAATTCAAATTGAATTGAAATGTTGAACCAATAAAACAACACCTTGTTATATTTTTTTCTAATTTTTCATTAATTTCATGGAGTACTTACTTATATAGGTTTTATTTCTAGAGTTTTAACATTGATTATTATGTCAGGTAGAAAATTTTTGTCAGTATTTTGGTATAGAGAATGTGTAGTCGAACTTTAAATTACTCAAAACAACTTAATCAAACTTTAATTACCTCAGTCGTATAAAAATCATGAATTAATACCGCAGAAAACCTTTTTCTCCTTGTTCATTCGGCCTTGTAATTTCCATAGGATTTTCCGTTTTCCTTAGGATTTCCGTTTTGTATTTGTATTCTTTTCTCCCTCTCTCTCATCAAGTTCAATGCATTTTTGCATCCTTATTCTTTATTAAATTTGATATCGAAATGGTGATCATGATTTTTAAAAAATTCATGTAGGTCGAGATTAATATTTGAAAATCGGTGCTTGATAATTTTATTGTCGTTTATGACACGTAATTTAGAATAACACTTATAGATCCGTGATCTATAAACAAATTCTTCCTTTCATTGAGCTAAAATGTTTATTTATTTCTGATGGGAAAAAATTAATCTAATCAAATTTCTCAAAAATTAAGAATTTAATAGTAATAAAATTTAAAAGGTTTCCTTTTTTTCACTTACAGGATACTTGACTATAATGTGTGTACTCGATATCTTAATTTTCAATATACTTATATTCGTATTTAGCTCTATTATATTAAGTCGGACCCAGGGACATCTTAAGACTCTTTGAGGACCAGGGCCTAGAAAATTCCTAAAATTTTTGAGGCGCGGTGCTCTTATGCAAAAGTAGGCCCTAACTGAGATCTTAAAAAGTAGACAGTATATAGCATGATTTGCCATATACTCGTTCAAACGGTAATTTAAAACAAATAAATGTGCATGACTCACAATCTCAAAAACCTAGGCACAAACCGGCTCAACCGATTGCCGCATTTCAACTAAAGGAATTGAATGATTGTTCATGTATTAGGCTTAGGCCTAGACATGGACAATGGTCATCATATAAAAATGCAGTCTTACCACTTTTGCCAGTTGACATGCAGTTTGAAATTCCCTGTTTTTCGGAGAATATCCGCGGAAATAATGTTTGACCATTAAAATTACCCGGATCATGATCTTATTAAGATTGAGTTGAGAGAACAGAAAGAGACACCCATTGATTTCAAAGCTCTAAGCCCGGCCCCAGTTGGCCTATACCTTAAGACGTCCCTGGTTGAACCTCCATTTTACGAATCTCTCTATTTTGCAAACTTTTCCTGGAACCAAGAACAGAAAAATATTGAAAGATGAATCTCTGTTTAACGAATTTACCACATAAGGAACATTTTTTTCTGGATTTAGAGACTTCATTGAATAGAGATCCGACTATATATTAATATATATATTCTTTTGTTTTATTTGATTACATAAAGTATAAAATATTCTTCACAAATAAAATATCAAAACTATTTTTCAACAACACAGCTTTTAATTTTTTTTAAAAAAAAAGCTTCTGTAGAAGATTAAAGTAGTTTTTATTTTACCACAATATAACTTTTCGAAGATTTAAGGTTAATTGTATGTTCCTGTTTTGGAAAATAATATATTACGGTTACTTAACAACAGACAGTTAAGTAATTTTCGAATTGTTCAGTAACAAATATCTATAAATAGAAAAAATATTTATTTTGGTATGGGAAATATATTGTTTCAAGTAACCGTTGCGGTATAACAGAAATTTCAAACGGATATGTGAAAGCTGTTATCCGTATGCAATAAGTAATGTTGAATGTTTTTTTTTTATTATTTATACCTAAATATTTTTTTTCAGTGTCGGTGGCTACATCTTGGAATTCTCAGTATCCCAGTTCAAAGGCTTTGCCATATTTCAACCAGTCATAAATGGTAAAAGAATTTTTTTATCTAAAATATTTTATATCTTTCTATTATCATTAAAGCAATATAAATATAGTGTTGTTTATAATTATTTTAATGCATGCTTCATTATGCAATTTTCAATATTCATTAAATCTAATAGGTCAGTTAAGTACTTGTCTTAAATAGAATCGCTAAATATACTTCTGTTATTGGTGAAATTGCAGAATCTGCTACTGATGGGCACGATTTTAAAAAATTGCCAACTTGGCGAGTTCTCGCTTGCTGTCCTTCGAAGGAGCAACCCCTCCAGAAGATGTAATGCCAGAGCGCGAAATTCAAGAAGGCGAAAAAGTGAAATAATCAAAAAAACATTTAAAAAACCTTTAAAACTGAAAATAGTTTCAAAATTAAAGTACTTCTTAAAAGCATTAAGGAAAAATTAATTTTAGTTGTTTAATTATAATTAATTAAAACCGAACAATTAAAATGTACTACTTTTAAAACCATTATTTACTGCCTTTTAACCCTTCCTTTCTCTCAATTTCATGCTTTTCCACAGTTCGAACATGCATACGATGATCCAATGAAACTGTCTTTAGGCAACATTCTAACACAGATTTCTTTCCTAAAGCAGCAAGATAGCAAAAACTTTCAAAATACTCAGCATATTTCAATGTACTACATTCATTCACATTTACAATAATATTAATATCAATGGTGGCCATCGTGAGTATCTGTAAAAATTTATATGTAGAAAAAGAAATTTTGCTTGTAAAAACGTATTCACACTGGGAGAAGGAGGGCCAAAAAAGAGCTGTGAAATATTCCACAAAATGTTCCACTAAATTGTTGGCGTAAAAATGCGAGCTTACGACAGAAGAGAACGCAAACTAGGAAATGTTTAAATTTGAGAAGAAATCGAATTAAAATCGACTGCATAAATATTAACTAATAATAAATTATTTTTATATATCAGAATAATAATAACAAAATAATAAACATAACAATAAGTAATAAATAATTTACGATTCTGATACGATTTCCCCTTCACAGGTACGAAATCGGCTCAGTTACCACGCTTGGCGCGCTTATCAATCTCGGGAAAAGTGGAAAAAATAAATCGCGCCAACCAGTGGCCGATTCTGCAATCAAGCCCTGTCATTACTTCACATTTGAGAGAACAAAGATAACATTAGATCATTGATTAATTGATTATTCCATAAAAGAAATGTCATTCGATAATAATTGCTACGAGTTATATTTCATCACAACTAATCAGACTTTCAAATTTTAAGCTCATGTGTTGTAGATAATATTAATTATGTAAAAATAATTTTTTTCATGAAAAGTTCATAAATAAATAATGATTAGATTCTTTTGTAATTTCTTCCAAAGTCATTGAACCATTTAATTATTCGACCATGTCTTATCTCGTTTAGCAATACATTCCTATTATGATCATAAAAATTAGTATTTCTAATTAACCAAGTCACTGACTCGATTGTCTTTTATATGTATGTGCCATGGAAAGAGAATAAGGTATTTATATAAAATTACATAACCAGCTCAGTGAATGCATGCATGACCACGAACCAAAAATTTCATTTCTGCCCATTAGCAGTAGTATTTGTTCTGTTTAAGGTTAAAATTTTTGAAAAAAATATATATTTACAGTCCTTTAAAAAAAGTTACATACTTTAAACAAAAAAAAGAGCACAAACAATGCTCATAATTATTTAATCACAACAAATGATAAATTAAATAAATAAAAGTGATTAAATTTGGCAAAAATAAAAATAAAAAATTGGCCAGAAACATTAGAAACTTGCTTAACATAGGTTAATTGCTTCCTATTTTCCTTTCTTGAAATGTGTTAACTTATTTGACCTGATCCAATTTTAAATCTTTTTCGTGTTTTAATCACTGATTTGAAAGTCAATAATCAAGAAAACAATTTGACTAGAGCATTTGAATTTTAAACCGGAAATAATTCCATTATTTTTTCATCTATTTTTGAACTCTGTTTTTGTCCTTGAAAAGGTGTCGCTGGCAATTTAGTAGCCGTCCAAGCAAGTCGAATTTCCACTTATTTCCATCAAATGAGCGAGAAACCAGGAACACGACCGCCGGATGGGTCACCTATATGTGTTTCTCCAGTGTACGCATTTTTCGGAAAATGTAAGTATTTTTTTTTTTCTTTTTTAAGTAAACACCCAGTTATAAAATAATTATGTTATCAAAATAATAGATTTTCCGTGAAAACAGCTTATATCAAATTTTTGAAAAATTAAATTTTTAATCGGAAATAATCCATTTATTTGAAATAAAGTGTATATAGTCATAACATTATATTTCCAGCTATGCAAGACAATAACATTTAAGTAGCATACATCATTTAACTTTAACTCATTATAAACTCAAGTACAGATATCCTACTCAAATTATATTGGTATGTATTAGTGTAATATCCCTATAGAACTTTTGGTGTATTTTATAGTTCAATGCTTCTGTATGTATTACTTGTAGGAAAATAAATTTATGTCCGTTCAGATAAAAGTATTTTAAACTTTTTCTATTATTTAGAAATAGTTTAAAATGGTTACATAGTTTAATATGGAAGAATAATTCTTAAATTGTAGAAAAGCCCAAAACCATTAGAAATAGAATCTAAATTAAACTTCCTTATACAAAATAAAAGAAATTCATGGATTTGCGATGCACGCTTGTATGTTATACTACGTTTACTGAAGAAATATTATAAATTAATCAAAAAAATATACAAACTGATGTTATATTCAGATGTTTCTGAGCTCTTCCATAACATATCTTTTAACTTACCTAAAGACATATAGTTTTATAACGAATGTTTATGTTACGAAGAATGAATGTTATTATTTTACATGCATTTTTTTATTAATCCTCCTGATCAGAACCTTTTTCTGGAAACTAAGGTTATTATCAGGGACATCTTCTTTGTGTATTTTCAACACAAAATTGATTTCGTTTGTTTCCGAAATTATTGTTAAATTTGTTGGTCTAAATTTTATGAAGATATCGAGTTATATATCACTTTCTAAAAAAACTGAAGAAAATCTCTAAGACGTTTTCTTTCGATGATCATTAAACAACGGTTGTTAGAATTCTAGCCTTCCAATATGCATTATCTATTTCTAATAGTTAATCAATAAAACTCATCTACTAATTTTCTAGGATTTCTTTTTGTCATGTTTTCGGATAAGTCTCAATCAATTTTGTTGGAGCGCTGGTAATTTAATTTTTAGGAATGTTTCACAAGAGGCAATTTTGTGCCAGTCAACTCGTTTTCTGTCACTTCCAGGGGCGGTCATACCGGACCCCTGCCCGGGGTGGCAGATTTTAAGGGCAGTAGTTGGACTGAATGTGGAAAATATTTGTTTTTGCTACAAAAAAGTTATATATTTTCTGAAACATTATTGTATGTGAATTTGGTATTTCATTTAACATATTTTATTTCCTTATTTTGTATTATGTATGTTTAATGTCAGTTTTATTTAATGTCTTAACTTGAGAGGTTCGAAGTGAGCGTATATGTTAAATTATGAAATTTGATATGTTAACACATCTTTCACTAGTAACTTTCTCCCCCTCCCGGACTAAGGTCACAATGGACATTTCTTTCACCCATACGATGTCCGGTATCAGCTATCCAAAAGGGGACAGGGGTAATAAGAGTTTTTGTAGATAGAGAGCCACAGGAGATGTTTATTTTAGCCTTGAGTGTACTTAGTATAAGTTAAAATAAACGCTTCTGATCCTCAGCATCAGTAGACTCTTTTTCGAACAAATGTCCGACTCATCGGTATAATGATTGAATCCGAAAAAACAAAAGCGTTCTCCATATTAATACACAAGTAGCCGCATGTGAAGAGCATAATTTCCATAGTATCATTTTAGTTGTCAACTAGTGAGGAGGAGTTCTTAATTTTCGAGAACTTGAGGGAGCGGCACAGTAGGAAATGCCAGTTGACCTCATGTTAAGGTACCCAGGCGATTTTTGTTCAAACCTAGTTCCCGACTGTGTGCTCCTCCTGCTATGTGAAGCACAAGTTGACTCGTGTGAAAAGGCCTTAAAGTCCTCAGCTTTGTGACCAAAGTTGTTTTAATTGATTCGTTGATTTAAGCCTTAATACTGTCAAAGATGATCACCGAATAATCTGAGGTTTTCACAATAAATGGAACTTAATTTCATATGATGGGGTTTCAAAGTTGATAGTAAACAACGGTTTAGTTAATATAATACTCTCATCATTTGGATAGGACTCCAACACTATTAATTTATGATGTTTATGATGCTGCTTTGATGTAAAATTTAAAAAAGGACACACAGCCATTTTAGTTGCTTTAATATTTAAATTCTTTATTTTAATATTCGATAAAAGTTTTCGTTAATCTTTTGTCACGTAAATTATTTATGTAACCTATCTGTAAATACTTAATTTTATTAAAGAAATTTTGATTTTTTTTTAGGTGTTCATGCACGAACAGCTCGTATTCTGATGATAATGGTCATACCAGGTCATTTGTTGTTCGGCTATGGTATCACCCTCATTAAAGGAGGCAATACTGTTCTCACACCCACATTTTTGCCAATTTATCTTATATCGGCATTTATACAGGTAATTTTTAAAAAATTATATGGATTGTTTTCTAAGTTAATAGCATTCCACAGACATATGTATATTTGTTGAAATATATATTGATCAAACTTCTCAACAACCAAACTTTTGGTTAAACAGAGAGTCATTGTGAAATACGTTTTTAAGAAAGAAAATTGTAAGTGTCAAGGTATTGGAAAATTTATCGTTTTATTAATATTGATAATTAAATTTCTTAAAAAATGAAACATTTACTAAAAAATAACTTTTTTTTACATTTAAAATTGTAAATATAGTGAAATTTATTTCGAATGGGGACTGTGTTAGTCCAGTAAAGTTGATTTAGTGTTTAAGGTAGTACGAAGATCACTTTTAGGGCAAGCGATGTATAGGACGTTTTTTATTTTTTTATTAGTGTAACTCATTTGCATGACTTACGGTTGAATTGAAAGGAAGATCGTATTATTTTGTTTATAACCCCACCCAAATTGAACAAAAATTGATCATTCTTAGAATTAAGCTATTTTTTAATTAAAATTCTTATATTCATGTCGAGAATGTCTTTCAAATAAACTTGAAATTGGTCTATTCTATCAGTATTAAATATAAAGTAAAATAATGAATAATCAACCTGTCTGTGTATGGACCAAAGTCAATGAACCAAAATGGGGAAACTAAAATATTTTCTAAGACTGTCTCTGACTTAGGACAGTAAAGTGGGGTTATACTGGGTCTTTTGTTCTTGGTTTTAGCTTCATAATTAAAGCTCCTTCTGATATACATACATCTTTATTTATTTATATCTGTATAAGGTGTGTTCATCTTTTGTTGATTCCTTTTTAGAAATATTTAAAAAGTTTCAGTTAATCCTTTTATTTAAGAAAAATGTAAGATTTTTTAATTAAAAAGCAAATATGTCATAAACATAATTTTTTTTTTGATGAACCACAATAATTATCTTCAAATTTTTTGTATGAAAATTAAACTGAGCATTGTACCTTTACAGATTGCTTTGCTACTATACTTCGCCCAATGTCTCATTCAAATACTGTGGAGGTTGAAGGTAGATCCTGATAATTCAGCCATTCCTCTACTTACAGCTCTTGGAGACTTAAGTGGCATGACCTGCCTCACAATAGCTTTTTACATTCATCGGGCTGTAATATAGTTCTTCGATGAGCTTTTCCTGAACATTCTTCAAGAATTGAAATGCTGGATATTTCTGTGACATTTGTAGGACCAAGAGGAAGAACAGAATTGATTATAATCTTCCGAAAATGATGAAAAGTTGTGAATTTTTGTTTGATTCAACTTTTTAAACTATAATTTATATTTCATTATTCTTAAGGCTGATGAAAGTATGAAATATAAATTTTAATTTGCAAATTTCTTCAAAAAATTACGAATTTTAAATTTTTTGTACAAATTTTAACTGCTTTTAATTCTTAATACTGCTTTAATTTTAAAAAAATTCTAATTCTTATAAATTAATTTAAAGATAAATTGTTAATGTTTAAAAACACGGGTATTTTTTAAACTCATTCAGTTCTGTTCTGACAAAGGCATTTGTGCCGGTATTCCAAATATTTTATGCTAAGACGTGCCGAGTAAACATTTTTCTGCACTCCAATTCATTTGATATGTGAGATTTCTAATAGAAGGGCATTTATTCTTAAAAAGAGCAATGTTTTTTTGTATATTGTTATGTTTAGTGCATAATCAGTGCTAATCTTCTGTGATAGTTTGTAGTGTATTATTTTTTAAGCTGTATATTTTGTAAAATTCTGTTTTGCCTAGATATTGAATTTACACATCACATTATTGAAAAACAATAATTGTGTATTGCTTTTCGCTTGTAACAGACTTGATTATATTTGAATATCTTAAATTGCTTCCAGTAATTTCAAGAAATGGCTTGTCTTATTTTAAAGTAGATCGAGATTAACTAATAAAAAATATTTAATAATCAGTAAAAACATGCCAAAATTTATTTAAAATTTTAAAAACTTCATC